>JXSR01S034129.1:15168-25804 GCA_000969725.1 Ophiothrix spiculata
CAAACATACATGTAGAGTTCCAAGTATCTATTGTGTTTATTGTCTTAAGAGTACCTCACTCTATCCATCTTGATCAATACTCAAAGTGATTTTTTCTTTTAATAAATCAATTATACAATTTTGTTTCTTTAAATTGAGGGATATGTCTATTTTGAGGCGCAGTATAATAGTTTCAAGCCATTTTCTTATATACGTAAGTTGTTGTTTTTTCTTTTGCTAACTACGTAGAAAAAGGAATATGTTGATATTGAAAAGTTCTTTAACCCTCGTCTCCCTAACGAAAGATCGTCTATTGCAAATAAACGTAAAACAAAGTGACCCTGGTCATTAGAGTAATTTTTATAAATCCTTTGCGCTCATTTTAATTTACAAAATTGAGGGTATCATCTAAGGTGGTCATGGTAGAGCGTCAAAGTCCGAGGGTAGGGGGTGTTGCCACCTGTAGATCTGCGCCATTTTGAAAACATATTTCGTCGTATCGATCAGAAACTTAGATGACATGTCAGAATAATCGTTTCCTTTACTTATTAGCAACCCACCAAATTACTGTTTACTTCGATTAAATTTTTGTTCTGACAAAAACATCCTGTTTTCGTGACAGATTCGTATCTATTAGTAAAGTAAATAAAGTATTTAATAATATAATAAACTGACATTTATAAAGCGCCAAAAACCAAACCAAAAATTTGCACTAAGGCGCTGAAAGGCAACACACAAAATGATACAAACAAGAAAATGCAATAGAGTCAATCAGTTATAAGCAACTGTAAACAAATAATGCTTAAGAAGTCTCTTTAAAATAGCAACAGTCTGAGCTGACTTGATTGAATCTGGCAGTTGGTTCCACAGGCGTGGTGCATTGCAAGAAAATGAGCGGTCAGCAAAAATAACATGATGAGTTTTTGGTTCAGTTAAGCGAGCACATGAAGTTGTTGTTGATCGTAGCTGTCTTGAAGCAGAATGAAGTTTAAGCATGTCAGATAAATAAGCAGGTGCCTGATTGTTCATGGATTTATAAACAAGAAGGATAATTTTAAAATCAATCCTTTGCTTAATTGAAAGCCAATGAAGGGAGATGAGATCAGATGTAATTGAATCAAATTTTCGTTTCTTTATTATCAAACGTGCTGCTGTGCGCTGGATATTTTGTAACCGCTTTAATAATATTTAAATTCAATCCTGACTTTGCTTTTCAAATCCACCGCCTGAAAATCCATTATCAAAAGAGAGTCCCATTACACCAAATATAACATTTGATCCTTTTTTAAAGAGTAACCTATTATGTGTCTTGTTGTAGTTGTCATCCCGATATCAGTAAATATGATCGAATAACAATCATATATATTATACCACTGATTACAACACATTCGTTTTGAATTACAACTTGACAATGGCATTGGAGATGAATTTTACAACCGGAAAAGTTATCATCACTGAGTAATTGTTTTAAGAAGAACAATCTGAAACTTTTTTATCAAAAAATCCTCAAATTTTGTTACGCCTTTTCAATATCACATTTTCGAAAATATCGCCATGCTGTATTTGAAGTGAACCTAAGAGTCGATGAAGCTTTTTTTAAGGGGGAAAAAGGAAGAACGTTGGATTTTTGGCAAAAACATTTCGTTTTAAAGGCATTCGGAGATTTTTTGCAGCATGATTTTTAATGATTATTTTATGATAATGATTTACGATTTGGGAAACAAACTTATTGATTGAGCGAGTTGTAACAGCTTTTACATCTCTCTCAAAATTTTCTCTGTTCCGAACCATCTTCTTTGGGTTTTTTAGTAGTGTTGGCATGTTTCATCTATTTTTTCTTGTTTAGTGTTTTCTTGTTGTTGTTGTTGATTTCTTAGGGCATCCTTTAAATTTATTATTAATAACAATAATATTCAGACTTTTATATAGCGCTTAGCCATCTAAACAAGATCTCAAAGCGCAGCTGCCTATTATTCTTTGATATTGTTGTTCATTAATATTGGGTTTTGTCTGGTGTTTTTATCAAATGTTATAAATAGATATAAATAATTTATTATACAATGCGTTGGACGACCAAATCGCAGTAATGGTAGTTAATTAGTTGAAGAAACAACTCATTTTTGCGTCATATTTGCGTCATATTCATTTTCTATCCAGCATATGCATATATGGAATTTTGGTCAAGTTATTTAGAGATTACTTTGAAATAAAAAAATCTAAACAAATCAAAACAAAGCAAATCCGACGCCTAAAACTACCACAATTCCGTATAGTCTATTTTATTCGATATAATCTATTTCATGTTTCATATACATGAAAAAGTTGCCTTAAGGTAGCGTGAGTAGAATCATTTAATAATGTGCTGCATGTTTAAAAAGATTAAATGATTAAATAGAATCAATGACAGCTATGCATATTAAACGAATTATATTGTGACTTGAAGGCATGTTATGAATGGCGTAGACGACCAACCGTGTATTTTAACTTAATAGATACATTAAGGGGTTTCCCCGGGGGTTTCTTTTGTTTTATGTTGGTCTACAAAACGTATTGTATTATAAAGACATCAATAATGAACTCTTATTTCATTTTAACGATGTTTTATAGACTCTTGTACATGTATAGAACGCATTGAACTTTATTTTCAAATCGCGCTGTTTTCGATTCCTATTTATTGTAAATATTTTTGCACATCATACCGCGTTTCATTTTTATATCAGATCAAGTAAATGGGAGATGCCAAATTTAACTGCAAAATAGAGCTCACTGATTGGTTGACACAATTGTATAGAAATGATATCACCGATTTAATGGGGTTCTACAAAAAGACAAATGTGATGCCTACCGGCCTAAACAGTGCCGGGCTACTCAGGCTTAACCACATGTTCAACATATTTCACTCACCGAGCCTAACATATCTCAACCAATTCTTCATTAAACCTCTGAAGTTCATTCATACAACACTAGGTCAAGTACTTGGAATTATCATGTCCCTAAGGTTGGTTTATATACCTTTTTGTCTTTTTTACTATGCTACATTGGATTGGAATAATCTTCCATCCAAAATTAAATCATTTCTTTTTCATAAGAACTCATTTGTGTTGGGTCCCCCTTTCTTTGCTTTTGCTTGTCTTGTCCTCCACTCAGGCATCACATTGTCTTTTTGTAGGACCCCTTGGAAATAAGTCTATACATACACAACTAGACTTTATAGGTCATCCTGGCATTCGGCATTTTGGTGTCTTTGCAATGTTGTCTTGTTATTCCTTTGTCTCTGTAATAATTGATTATTGTGTAAATTTGTTGTCAGATTTGCCAAATAAACATGAAATGAAATGACTTCGAAATCTCAAGCGTGTTGAATCCAGCTGTACCAGTGACCTACACAAAAATGTATACTGGATGGGCGGATAATTTAAAAGAACGAGTGTTTTTCGTATTTCACGATATGTGCAAAACTACCAATTCAATCGATTGACGGATGGTTGGAATGAATTTATAGACCATATCGATAATTGACATAATCCCGCCGTTGATGGGGTAAATCCACAGAAACGGACGGGGAACCGGAACTCAGAACGAGGCCAAGTATGATAAACACACTACTTGCTCTCGCTCTGAGTTCCGTTCCTCGTCCGATTCTGTGGATTTACCCCATCAACGGCGGAAGTAGGTCAATTATCGATATGGTCTATAAGGCTTTTGAATCTATAAACACAGAGTAACACCAGCCAGTACTTAGATCCTATCCAAATGAGTTTTTAATAAGCAATTTAAGTTTTCGATCTGGCGATCAATATATAAAAACTTGGTCGCGACATTTGTTTTTTCTTGATGTGACCTGTCGGGTAGTTCGGACTTCGAACCCCTATAATCACAAGGGGGTTAATGCAAATTAAAGAAATGGAGATATGGAAGAAAATATTAGAGTTTTTCCAAAAAAGCATACCTTTGTTTGACTCTTAGGAATAAAAAAATCTTCATTTTATTACATTTGAAACAAATTTTCAGCTTCAAAAATCACGTGGTCACGTATAATTACGTGCAGCTTGTTTTACAACGTTTTTGTGAATTGGCTTATACAAACTGCAAGTTTAGGTATCAGGCCTCACATTCATGAAATTTGGAAAATATATCTTTTCTGTAAGACTTTTAAATTCAGTTAATAAATCGAAGGAAAATTCAGTACAATTAGCCGTATGAAAAGGGCAAGATGTCAGTCATCACATTATCCCGATAATACAGCGAACATCGTAAACGACCAACAACACCTTTCGGAGGTCTGCGGCTATATCTAGGTAAATCTGACGTCATTTACCATACCATGCACTTGAAGCAGCTCATGAGCTTGACTCTGCATCCACAGGGAAATTATTTTATCTTGTTTAGTCTAAAGAGAAATTCTTTTATAAAAGTAGTTTATTGAAGGAATATCAATCTAATACGATGGAAAAAAATAATAGTTTGTTTTCAAATAAAAAAGAAAAAGAAGGCGCCGACGGGATTCGAAACTGGGACCTCTCGTATTAAAAGAAAAAAGCTTAGCCACTAGGCTATACAGTTCAGACTGACTAGGAGAGGATGTTTTAACTATGTACGTAATAATAGACAAGTGCCGCTTATTTGACACATGTTTTATTTGACCTCATTGGATCAAGCGTTACATTCTCTTACGTGAGGCGTGTTTTACCCAAAATTACCGCATTTTTTTTTTTGTGTAAATCTGTCAAAGAAGTGTTTTGCTCTCTTTTGACCAAGTGGCTAAAATACATTAAGTCCAAAACCACAAATTTTAGGTAAAATGCAAAGACCTAATTTGACCTCACTCAATGAAAATAAACACATGCAAAATCACACGAAAAGACACTTATATTTTCAAAATTTTCATTTTTTTTAATTTCAAAATGTTTTCATAACATTTGTGCTTCTAAGCGCAAGTTTGGTTTGAGATTCTTTGCTACCTTTACGAGTTTACGGGCTTTCTTAACTAGGCCTAGGGCATCCGAACTCATGAATATCGGCCTTTCCTGTGATTTTTCATGAATAAAAAATAAAATAAGCCATAACTCACCCCGAAAAGGGGGACTTTACGG
Organism: Ophiothrix spiculata; assembly: GCA_000969725.1. Taxonomy (NCBI): domain Eukaryota; kingdom Metazoa; phylum Echinodermata; class Ophiuroidea; order Amphilepidida; family Ophiotrichidae; genus Ophiothrix; species Ophiothrix spiculata. The sequence goes on from JXSR01S034129.1 coordinate 20,241, forward strand.
CAGAACACTTTTCAAGATACAGGTGAAAATAGGCAGCAAAAATAAAGAAAATAATACGAATTTCCAGCAGATTTTCTGTTGTAAAACCTGACCGCCTTGATCAATTTCAACAAGTAAGGTGTCATTTTAATGCTTACAAAATGCTGCAACAGATGAAATGATAAAATCAAAATTTATATAATTTGCAAAGCCCCCTCCCCCCTTTCGCCAATGAGCCATTACAAATTAGCTATGAAATGAATTATATGGGGATAAAGTGTTAGGGGCCTGCTATAACTGACAATTTTTCAACATCATTTGCATACCCTGGAATTTACAATCACTTGTCAGAACATGTTAGAATTCCTGGACCGTTAGTGGTCAATGGGGGGTCCATATGGACCCAACCCCGAAACAGCGCTTTCGCGTAGGAATATTACGCTGAGACTCTGGTCAGAGGTAAAGTACATCAAATTAACTAAAACAAAGAACAATATTCGAAAATCGGACAAATGATTTCAAAATGGCGGCCAAAACAAAATTTGCCGTGTCGCGTCAAAATTTTCCCGCCAAATAAATTGAAAACTCTCTTCCCAATGGAATTGTTCAATAAAATTAGGCTCATATTTGCAGTTTGCAAGTACAAATACATTTCTGAAATAAAATTTGGAAAAAAAAGTTGTTCGGTTACGATTCTATGGGCAAAAAAAATTTGAAGAGCGCCCTCGAAAATGCTTATTTAAGGTAATTAGCATGGGAAGGGGTGGGTCGATTTAAACATTTTTACCACCAGGTGAAGGGTATGATAAAGTTACACAAATATATGGAATGTTGGTGAAAAATTACTATGCGTTTTTGCGAAATGTTGGGTTTGTATGCCTCCCCCATTGACCACTTAAGTGTTAATGAGTTACATGCTCTAAGCTCCAGCCGAGTTGCTGCCAGCTCAACCGGGGCTCTCTCGTTAAACACTTTTCCAAGACAACTGCAACCATTAGGCGAGTTTTTACACAGAATTGAAGTTTTGAAAGTGTATCTATTGATGATAGGCCAATGCTTGGTTACGTTAACCGATCTAGTCATTTTTACTACTCGATTGAATCTCTTTTGCTTATCTTGAAAGGTGACTGAAGCTCTCCAAAATTCCGTTGAGGTTTTTGAACCTGTGCTTAAGATGTCAATATTAAAATTCGGTGGAGAATTCTTAATTAGTTGCTTTGAGCATTAATATCGTTCGCTATTTCTGTAGATTCGAAAATGTTACTCTTGTCTGAGATTTAAAAGGTGTAGACTACAATAATTCAGCTGATCAAAGCTTAACTGATTGAAGACTCATCCCAAGTTAATAGTTGACTGTCTAATCAAATGCTAATGCCTGTTTTAAATCGTCGAAAAATGAACCTCATGCACGTATATGCCAAGCAAAATATTAGAAATAATACAATAACCCAAACTTGCGTCAGAATATGGATAGGTAATACAACTCAAACTGAAAAACTTCAAATTATCATCTAGATGTTCATATGCTATGGTGTACTTGTACACACGAACAAAAGTTAAACATTCTCTTTGCGATAAATTGCAAACTATAGAATAAGTGCAAATATTGCATTAAAGTGTTGAGGGAAAATAAACCGTAAAAATTGTAAGCTTTAACAAACAAATATATATTAATCAAGAGATTATGAGGTAGTTGACTTATTTTTAACTTCTCTAACTCTTCCATAATTTGTATGTTTTGAAGTACAATGTTTTTTGTTCTTGGAAGCATTAAAATTTAAACTCTTATATTAAACCACTCGCAATGATTTTTCACTTTCCAGTTTCAATTAATTAAGCCCCTAGGTTTGAATCCATTCACTTCCAAATATTATAAATTATCAACCACTTAAAATGATTAAATACAATATAATAAATACTTGACGTAAGGAAAACATTTTCTCTTTCTTGTTTATTTACTCGTTAAATATTCGCTAAATCATAATGAATTCTGTATTAATTCATCTCGAACGAGCCGTAAATGCGGCAAATTTAATTTTGCGCTAGACTCATTCTCCGATAAAGTGTGGAACTTTGCCATTTTCGTGTCGCTGACATCTTGTTTAAATTTGTTAAGCCCATTATAATTGATTTTAGGGGAGACACGTAAACTAATCGGCAATGTGGTTCAGATATCTGCACTAGTCGGAACAGTCTATTTCTCCACTAATCTTTAACATATCATTAATTTCTCTTATCCAAGCATTTGGTTGTGTGTCTGTGTATCAAATTGAAAATGTTGCAGGCAGAAGCTTAATATTTGACTTCCAGTTCAGCAAGCAGTCCGTCCAGTTCAGCAAGCAGGTTCCGATTAGTTTACGTGTCTCCCCTTAGTTGTTTACTTTGTAGAGTCACATTAGTAACATGTATTAAATTAGAAGTTGAAACATGCCGGGAAATAGCAAAAAATATTCATCGAAAAATGCATTTGTTTTACCCATGACGCCAGCCATGTTGCGTTCTAAACAGTGTAGCCCACTCTTTTCACGTGCATGCGGATCACAAGAGTGAGTTTCCAGGTAAAGGATACCAAACACAATGGAAAGAAAGAATGGTTGGATTGATGATTTATTTCTGGTGTCTACAAGTATTGCTTTAATAAATACTAATTAACACTTTGTAAATTTGTTTAAATGGTTTTCTCAATTGTTTGTAAAAACTTTTTTGTCTTGCGTATGGTCTTAGATAGGGTATTCATTTGAATTGGTATGGCACCGGACAGGATTTCATTCGAACAGGTTATATCTGACGAGTTACAGCAATACGATTGCGAAATATTAGCTTATTTAACACTGAATATTTAAAGCTTTTCCTTATAAGACGTTATTTACTGTCAATAAATGCACCTTGTTGTTAGGACCATCAGTTAACTCCAATAAAACCCGGTGATCAGGTTTTACTTTAAACCTGCGTTTAACCTTTTTTCAGTCGAGCTTTCCATCCAAAGCAGCTTAAGCAGAAAAGAAAATGAAATAACTATATATTGAAATAAATGTGTTGGCTTTTGTCTGTTAACTCTTAGCTCAGCAATTCTCATTGAGATATCAACAATTTCGATAAGTGCCATCCGCTAAACAAACTACTTGATCCCACGTGTTAAAGACTCATTTTGAATTACTAAAACATGATTGAGTTACTTAGACGTAAAGCTATATCAGTATAATGTTACGCATTACATGCATTCGAACTTGAACGGAATTTAAGCTGAATATATCAACAGGCAAATCACCGACAGTATCATGTTTCTTTGAAGATTAAGACTATTCCTTGAGGTTTTGTTTTTCATGCGACATTTAAAAAGTGACATATCTCTGTCATTTAGTAAAAGTAAGATGTTTTATTAACATGATTAAAATTGCGAATACATTGTCTACTACTTGTCAATAATTTGTGTTTTGTTTGTTTGAAATAGGATATATTAAGATTGAAAATTTATTCATATAAAATGTGCCCCGTCATATCTAAAGGTACCTTAATACCAGCATAGTAAATTACGAGATACGGGCCATTGAAGCTAAGCATGGTCAAAAATCACGTCCATGGTCGAATTTCTAATTTCATCAGAAAGGTTATCTTTGAAGTGTATTATATCAATCATGTTCCAACATCCGAAACATAAGTAAAATGTATTAAAAACCAAGCTAAAAATCCTTTCTCTATTCAAGATTTACTAAGCACAAAAACTTCAAACACGATTTTCTCAGAACTATAGTTTTCCGAATCAGCGCGATGCCTTTTACCAATTTGGGAGTAGCTTCGCAACCAAACATCCAATAACCAAAAGCAAGGTGTCATTTTAAAGTTTAAAATCTCAGCTTTCAGATGAGACCAAAAAATCAATTTTAATTTTGCCGACCTTAAAGTACCTTTCGATATGACGGGGCACAAATGTCATTTACATAATGTTTAATATACATTTGGTCAATTATTGAGCAATATTTATAAATATTTATGGTATCAAGTTGCTTTTCTTTTTCGTTGTATTAAACTTCCTACAACTTTTCGCGACGATACTCAATAGTTTTTACTATAGTATTTTTTTAACGTCAGGGCACCTCTTGCATAATGACACAGGTAGAGCGTATTTTTGATTAGATAAGGACAATAAGTGCAATCACTGCATGTATCATTGCAGTTGATCTGAAGAATATTTAGGCCTATGTATTTATTGTGGGGTAATTAATTAGATTAGTTGTACAGCAAAGATCATTGGTATATTATGACCAAAAACTGTTTTACAATGTAATGAGCATGAAAGGGTTTTATGTTTGAAAAGAATTGATATGAGGATTAAATGTAACATGGTTCAATAGGCTAAATAAAAATGTTATTCCGTATTGTGTGGTTTTCTTTCTTTTATTCAACTATTTCATCATCATGAAAATGTAACTGCAAAATAAGATTGATGTTTAAATGTTTAAACTATGGTTCATTAAGGTAATGTAATCTTAGGCGTTGGAGCACAATAAGGCCACAACTTTGTGCGGCCAGCCGAAACCTGGCCACAGCCAAATCTTTCCAAAATGGCGACCGTAGGCTTGATTGAACATTCATAACATGTTTCGAAATTATTTTGAGGTGCATAATCAAGCGTATGGTCGCCATCTAGGAAAATCAAGGATGTGGCCAGGTTGCGGCCGGCCGCACAAAGTTGTGGCCTAATTGTGCTCTGGCGCCTTATAACCATTATATAATTGTTTATAATCAGTGAAGGAACAATTCAGAAATGTGTTTGCAGTAGACGAATAGTAATCAATAATTAATAACAAACATGTTCAATCTTTTGCGTCCAATCAGATAGCGAATACCAGAATGTTTTGCTATAATGGCCTTTTTCCACCCTTCAATTCTATTGGTTGTATGAATCAAGGAAGTTATAACTTCCTTGGTATGAATGCAAATCCTTTTTCCTCTTATCATGATTGGAAAGACTCAAAACTTGTAATGAGGTGCCCTGGCTTAAAAAATACTATTATATAAATATTGACTGCTTCGAGGGGCATGGTTTAAATTATTTTCCCGAGGTGATCTTAAAACTATGAATATGCCCTCAGCTTCGCTTCGGGCATATTTATGGTTTTGAGATCACCGAGGGGAAATAATTTAAACCAACCCCAATCTAAAAGCAGTCAATATTCGTTTTATATACCGAATATTTATAGATTTTTGTCCTCTGCTGGGTTAAAAGAACAATTTAGCACTCAAAGGACCCGATGATAATTTACCGCCATTTGTTTCTCCTTTCAGTGCTGACCGCGTCTTCATGTGTGCACAAGATAACTAGCTTACGCACTGCAGCGCGTGTTTGACCATGAATGCTTATAGTCGCGCGCGTGAAACTCGAGTTACACGACGCAAAATGCATTGAGCGGGCCGGACATAGTAAATTTAGTTAGATCCAGGTAACCCATTGTGCTGTTTGACAAATGAACTTTACTAATAACTTCAAGTTGTTACACTCTTAGAAAGGAAGGATCAAATATGAGACAAAAAGGATCAACACACTCTTAGAAAGGAAGGATCAAATATGAGACAAAAAGGATCAA
>JXSR01S034132.1:0-11036 GCA_000969725.1 Ophiothrix spiculata
CCATTTTCTATAGGCCCTATTTAAAACAAAACAATGTTCAAAAAATGCTTCTTTGAAGTCATTTTTTTTTTTTGCTAACGGGCTTTCGTGCATGGGTTACTGAGCCTGTGGCTCTTGTTTTTTGCCTACCAAGGGCCTCAAAATTTCTGACATACTGCCATCCTCCTGACACTTTCTACATCTTTGCTTTTCTATGCGCCTTCATGCGAATGTAACAGCGCAATGATGTTTTTTATTGTTTCAATCCAGTGGTACTAAATGAAAACCAAAGAAAAGCTAAAAGGCGATTAATCAAGGAAAACCGAGATAAACGACAGAGAGAAGAAGTGTTAAAACAGACAGGTTTATTAATGGCAAACAGACTAACAGACGGGGAAGAGGGACTCATTAATGCCATTGTCATCGCACACAGAGACACAAGCCATATGTATAGGAGGAGGACTAGTTCATCCTCTGGGGATGAGGTTAATGCCACTACGGATGAGGTTAGTGTGGATCTTATGTTGATATAGTGTCATGAGTTATATAGTGTTTATATGAAATTAATGCTTAACTGAACGGCTGTTTTACATTTTCCTTTAAAATTAACTATTTAGAATAGTTTGATCGGTAAAAACCTTAAAAATAATAATCTTAAGGTAGCTTTGTGGATACCCTGGTCACATAACTTGCGGTGAGGTTACGATGTGTTTACGGCGTCATACCAGGTAAATTTCAGCAGACACTGATCGGACAACGGCCAGTGTCCGACCGGAGTCCGCCCGATGTCCCATAAAGATGCCGGAGCATACCGCAAAAATTTAATTCTGAGTTAAAACCTTGTGGCCTGTATACGATGTCTTCAGTTAAGGTCTAATAACCCTCCGCAGTCCGACCGGGCAAATTCTGAGTTAAAACCTTGCGGCCTGTATACGATGTCTTCAGGTAAGGTCTAATAACCACTGGAGTCCGACCAGGCATCGTAAGAGCTCCAAAGCTTTCACCGGTGTCATACCGGTGTTGCGGCTTGCAGACACCGGTTGGAGACCGATGGTTATGTGACCAGGGTGTAAGGAGTGACAATCAACAAACTATGATTTTTACCTATTCCGTTCCATTACTTATAACCACTCTGTAATAAGTGTACTGAATCCAAGTACATCGCAACATACATTTAATTTGTCCATTTGCTTTGATTTAGGGAGGTGAACCAGACACCAAGAAGGCCCGTGTCTCAACGACAGAAGAATTAGACAAACTTAATTGGCAGAATCTTGCTGGCATTATGACGCCCTCTATTGTTAAAGTAGTGGAGTTTGCAAAACGGGTACCTGGTTTTAGTGAGGTAATGTAATGGTAGATGTTGGGATTCTTTTTGATGATTTCTTCATGTGTACAGAAAGGGTGTTTTTGGAGTCCAGCGATTTCTGAATATCACACGACGCCGTCTATAGCTGGGCTTTGCGCACACTTCAGATAGTGCGCTTTAACTACAGAAGTGAATGTATGCTGAAGTGATGAAATCGCTGGTCTTCAATTGTAGCATTGGAGAAGGGATGGATTACGTTGGAGGGAGGGTGTTTGTTTTTTGGCCAGTTGTTATTTTTTATTTTGAATAGTGGTAACCGACAAGATCCAATGGTTTTTTGGTGGTCACCTCCAAGTTTTGAAGTGATCCCTTAATAATTCACATTGGATAAAGGAAGTGTGATTATTCAGAGATACAATTCATTTGAAAAAGGATGATATTAGCAGACTATCATTGTAGAGTGCTTCTCTACTGAAAAAAAATCCATTTATATATTTTGATGAAAATCAACATTTTCAGGTCGGCCATTTAATCACATCATTGTGACGACATTTATCGACAGACTTCCATAATTTTGGTATCAATGGAAGAGGAGACCCTATCCTTTATTATGGTATCAAGTAACTAAACTTAGTGTGTCGTCATGGATTATCTGGGCACTAAATGTTCAAGTGCAGGGCCTAAATCATGTTCCATGTCTCGATGGCCTCAATGCAGGTTATGTGGTTGGCGTGCAGGTAGCTGACATCTATCAAAACCTGTAAAGAAAGTATAGTAAAACTGCTTATGAGACCATTTTTGCACCATAAGGACATGTAATGTGACTATTCTTACAAAATTGCATCGACGTAGCTCCTTCCATTTTGAGTAAAGTTTAAAACTTTTTGATAGCCCTTTGTATTAATGTATTATTATTGGTATTTATTATAAGCAAATCGTGGCCCGCAGGCCAAATTACATGCATATTCACAATATTAAAAATTATACTAATGTTACATACTCATATTGCACTTTAAACATCAAAATACACATCAAAAACTTTAAATTGCACAGATAAAGTTAAACCGTCAATAATATCACAGACAAAAGATAATTGCACATTTAAAAACAACTCAAGATCCAATTTGGGAATAATTTGAAAAAAGATATGCACAGAAAGTAAAAAGTTAAAATCCTAGCCTCAGCCACAAGAACAAAATAGTAAAAAGGATCTATTTATTCAATAAACTGATAAAATAAGGAATTGGACTGTCTTGAAAACGTTTGGTTCGGCAAGAAATTTTGGAAATTTTGTTTTTTCATGTAGATGATGCCAATGAAAATAATTGACTCCTGCATACATGTTGTTTTTGTTGATTTGCTAATTTAACTGTTAATCGCTTTTGCTTTTATTTTGTATTTAATATGTACATAATATATACCTCTTTGTGCTTAAGCTTTGCAAGTGCTTCTGTTAATGCAACAAACACAAAATTCAGCCCGTTTTGGAAATCATTACTGTTTCCATTCTTAGTATTTAAAAATATTGACTCCCATTAAATATGGCATATGCTCTTATTTGTACAGAAATAGAAACAAATTCCATCATCCCTTCAAAAGTTTGAAAAGTCATTACATACCGTATTCACTCATCCAACTCAACCTTGCCATCTGAAAATTGTTCAATAAATAGCATCACTTACAAACAATTGACAAACCATCATACTCTATGACCAAAACATTACCAAAGTACAGTGTATTTTAATCCATTTTGGCATGCTTGTTTGTAATAACTAAACAAAAAACCACTAGTTGACTAAGACGAGTGAATACGGTGGGTTAAAATTAGAGATCTATGTATTTTGGGTTTTATCAGTAGCCTATTATACTACAAAGTATTTATCCCAAAAAAAATCTATTGTAAGTTCTTCTGCAATCACATATCCAAATTATGCTTATTTTTGCTTTTTCCTTCCATCCGCCATCTAGCTTCACGCGGAAGATCAGGTCCTCTTGCTTAAAAGCTGCTGCATGGAAATTATGTGTTTACGCATAGCACAAAAATACGACCCCGAAAATGAGCAACTTGTGTTATCCAATGGTGTACGAGTGAACAAGTGCGAGCTTAATAATGGGGTGCTTAGTGAATTGGTGGAGCCTATCTTTGACTTTGCCGTAGGTCTGTCACGGTTAGAGTTGACTGATGCTGAAATGGCTTTGCTTGCTGCTGTTTTGCTTATTGCTGGAGGTGGGTTGATTGCAATGTTACTTAGGCCAAAAAAAAATTGTTTGATTGGCGTAACCCAACCAACCCTATTTTTACCGACGACCCTAGATATTTTTATTTTTTTGAGCATGGTAAAAAACCTCCAAATCCCAAATTTGATGGGAATCGATTCATGGGGCCTGAGATATGGCTTGCAGGACATTCAAAATGACAAATAAAAGATGTGTTACAGAAAAAGTGAAGATGTTGTTATGTGTCGTATATTTTGTGTTTTCGTATGTGAAACATAAACTTTAAAAATAAAAATCTGACCTACCTACCCTAATTGTTTTTCTATGTTACGCCAATCAAACAATTACTTTTTTAGGCCTTACTCTGGGTTTACATGGGACTATTCCAGAAAATGTTGAACCTACCCTCCCCCTCATAGAGGATGTTGGAATTACTTTTTAAAAAGTTTTGAGGATTGGAATTCTACATATTATGGGAGCTTTAGACCACATTTCCAGGTATTTTTAATGATTTTTGCACAATTTACTTGATTTACAGGTATTTTGATGCTTATTGACGTCAGAATAATTACTATTATACCGTTTTGCTATATGGTATTCCATTTTTTTTCACAGTCAGTCCCAATAATTATCCTCTATGGGGGAGGGGGAAAATTTTCTGGAATGGCACATTCTTGCATCACGTTGTTATGTGTTGCTAGCTACCATACTTAATTGTTGTTTTTCTGCAATAGCTCATTTGCATAATTAATTATAGTGCTAGGTTTTCTCAAAACAGCAATGCTAAAATAGAAAGAAATTCTATGTAAAGTACCCAATGAACAATAATGCAGATATTTTTAGCGATAGTTTTTCATGGAGATGACCCTAGGTTTTTGAAACTATGAATTGCACCTTTAATAGCAAAGGAAATTGTGATTCCATTTCATATAATATCCATTTTGTTGCTATGCTTTTGCTTTTGTTGCTTAGCTGTATGTATGTAACACTAAGTGTTGTGTTATATTGCCTTATAACACAAATATAAAAGACCATAAACATGATCACCTCATAAGTAGGGGAGTTTAGTTTGTAAGTATACTATCAAAGTATGCAATCATGGACATAAGATAGCACATAACATTGAGGTTATCTTAACTAGTAGGGGAAATGAATACATGTTCAGTTTTGACGAAAACAACACAATTTTTTTATATCAAGCTTTTAAATCATAGTAACTTATCTAATTTGCTTTTTCATTTGAAGAAACAACTGTATACATCCTGAATAATGCCTTTAAATGATGCTATTTGATTTTAGACCGACCAGGTTTGAAGGAACCCAGATCAGTGGAAGCTTTACAAGATACGCTACTGAGTGCTTTCCAGCATTTCATTAATGAAACAAGACCGAGGACACCGGTTCATTGGGCCAAAATTCTCATGAAGGTTCGTAAATATAACTACAGTTATTTTAAACCTCCTATAGCCCTAATGAAATCTAAGCTACATTCTATCTCACGTGTGGGACCGAGCACTTCATGACGTCACTAGCCGTCTGTCACGTGACCAATTCCAAGAATCAGATACCTGTTGAAGAATGAGAACATACATCTTCATCCTAATGAAATCTGTTAAAAGAAAATTCATGTTTCCCCTCTATTGTTATAAAAATTCCTCATAAACTTAATTGTTTTTAGAACCTTTATAGAATGAGTTTTGGATATAAAAAATCATTTTTTTGACCTTGTCAGCTTTGTTAAACATACTCACTATATGACAAGATTTCCAAAGGTAAGTCTAAACAAGAGGGTTGAAAACCAAGCAAGCATCCAATTTGATATTGAGAAGATTGCTGATGACGGAATACTAATATGCACACCAACCGATTTGATATCTAGAAGATGATGAGGGATAAATATGTTTATGCGCATTCTTTCTGATATATGTTAATGGTTACAGCAGGGGGCAGCATATATATACTTGTTATTTGGTAATGCACACATGTTTAAGGGTTCTGAAGGTGGCCTGATGTGAAACCAGAAATCATTAAAATTATATTCTATTTGAAACTTTTATTTAAATGGATATCATGTATAGACCAATTCTGCCATTTTGAGAAATTTTAGCATCATTGTCTCAGGGGCTTTTTTTGCAATCTACACAGTACAAAATCACCAATCTTACAATTATCCTTTAAATTTATAGAGTCCCATGTTAATTGTGACCCGTCATATTGAAAGGTACCTTAAGGGTCCCAAAATCAAAATTGACTTTTTGGTCTCATCTGAAATCTTAGATTTTAAGCTTTAAAATGACACCTTGCTTTTGGTTATTGGTTGTTTGGTCGCTAAGTTACATCCAAATTGGTAAAAGGCATCGGGTTGATTCGGAAAACTATAGTTCTGAGAAAATCGAGTTTAAAGTTTTTGTACTTAGTAGTAAAGCTTGAATGGAGAGAGGATTTTTATGTTGGTTTTTATTACATTTTTCTTATGTTTTGGATGTTGGAACCTGATTAATATAATAGAAAACACTTCAAAGATAACCTTTCTGATGAAATTAGAAATTCGACCTTGGATGTGATTTTTGACTATGCTTAGCTTCAATGGCCCGTATCTCGTAATTTACTATGCCGACATTAAGGTAACTTTCGATATGACGGGTCACAATTTTGATACTCTTTAATTCAAGTCTTGGATTCTATTAATTCAGGTCTTGGATTATTTTGTATATTCGGGTGGTTACACAATAGGAATACCCAATGGCTCCCTTTAGATAGAGTTGGGTTTATTGGAATAAGGTGGGTTATAAGAAATGCATTTTTTGTTTTTTATGGTATACTTATATGAAGAAAAATTGCCCCAAATTTATTACACAGATCCAATTCAGTCTTATTATTTTGTCACCAAATCTTACAGATAACAGACTTGCGGACCATCAGTGCCAGGCATGCAGAGCGCATCATGACTATCAAACTCGACAGACCTCAGGAAATACCGCAGATATTCTTGGAAATGTTTGATATCTGCAACACATCCATGTAGAGTAAGAAATACCCACCTCTTATTTGAACGTGTGTGAATCCAGAGCGCATCATGACCATCAAATTGGACAGACCTCAGGAAATACCGCAGATATTCTTGGAAATGTTTGATATCTGCAACACCTCCATGTAGAGTAAGAAATCCCACCTCTTATTTGAACGTGTGTGAATCCAGAGCGCATCATGACTATCAAACTGGACAGACTTCAGGAAATACCGCAGATATTCTTGGAAATGTTTGATATCTGCAACACATCCATGTAGAGTAAGAAATACCCACCCAGCTTTTATTTGAAAGTGTGTGAATCATCCTAAGTGTGTGAATTGTCCCATGTAAAGCTGAACATGGGAAGATATGCAGCTGCCTTCGTGTATAGTGTCTTGTAGATTGAAGACTTTATAGATTGATTGCATCATGTGGGTGACATGAGCAGTTTGTCAGCTTGTCTTAAATTTAAGATTCAAAAGTGATATGGAGTAACGAAGGACTAACACAACGTAACTCCTTAGTTTGTGATTGGGCCTTTTTATGCAGGGCTATTCCTCTTGTTGTGAATGTATGGACAACAAAATTATGTCTATTAGTCAGTGTGATTCCAGTAGGCCTAGTGTGTCTGCATGGTTGTTATCAGGTTCAAAGTTTTTATCAATCTGGTAACTATATGCTGTCATGCAATCATCTTATAACATTCCTATAGAATTACTACGAGGGGATTATGAGAGATTGAGAGATGATGCCCATTTTAATTGCACTGCTGCATATGTGTCTCAATATATTTGATCTTGAATTTAAATGAACAAATGTTGAGGAGGGAGAGAGAGAATCAATGAACGAGTGTGGAGAATATTATACCATATTTGTTTGTTGCCATTAAATGTTTATGGCATGTAGTGGACATTGAGGAGATATTGATAGGGTGAACAGGAGTTACATGGAACATGTGGTAAATTGGAACAAATTACATGTCCATCCTGCAACTTGGGATGAGGCACAGTTGTGGACACAGCCTCCAAATGGGAAGTACCACAGAGTGGAAGTTCCTCAGTCGATCAGTAATAATGGAGTAAGGAGATGTAGAAATGTTTGAAACCTGACCTGTGGTGTCTTATGTATAGACCACCCACAGAGGATATTATTGTCTACTTCCAATCACTTTCTTAGAAAATATCAAATTTCAAATACTCCTAGTTCCAACCTATTTTATAAATTGCAGCTTGAAAGTGTTAACTATTTAATTTGAAGGAACCAAATCATCTCATTATTTTTCTTTATGTTATTTATGTGTTGTAGGATGAGTGAACAAGAGCCTTTGAATCATTATTAAATGGTTTTCTTCATTTGGTGTTTTGTTCAAATCTCAGGAATAAGGAAAGAATATATGTAGTCAGAATATGCCTTTCCAACATTGAACTTGGCCAAACCCTGCTGTTGATGACGATTTGAGGTCATTCTTGTTCACTTTCATCCTAGCAACCAATTTTACCAGCTAGCAGCTTAAGGCATCGTATATCTAAACTGTGGATCTCACAGATTGGAAAAAGAAGAAGATATGTTTGCACATCATGACCAAACTCTACAAACAAGCACTGGAAGGGCTTATTTGCAATAAATGATAACGCCATCTTAGGGTTGAACAGAATATAACGAGCCCTGCAAACATGGCATTTATTTGTTTTTGAAATATAATGTAAGTTTTAGCGCTTAAACATACTTATGAATGTCTGTTATAGCAAAAAAAAATGATTTTATATTAAAAACCAGGTATTGCAGGCTGCAGAGTGACCCAAAAAAAGCTGCAAATAAGCTCTTCACTTGCACAGCAGTTTATTGGGGATTTGAAACATGTCGTTGTCTGTGTAAATTATGTAGGCTTACATGCAAAGTACCAAAGCAGATTATTTTTTGTGTGTATGCTTTCCAATTGAAATCTGCAAACTGCCAAATTGACAAGAGACCGCTTCTAAAGTAACGCCGGTTCTGGTCGGTCATCTTTAGATTGCCACCGGTTCAGCTTTGAAACTTGTGCTACCCAAGTGCTTGTTTATAGGGAATGGTCAAATGATGAATTTGCTTCAGGTTCTTCAGATTTTTGTTTATATATGATTTGCCTATAACTTCCTGTGGGAGTGTGTGACTATTTGAGTAGATTATAGAGTAAATGGTATATATAAGTATATTATATGTAGAGATGAGTAGAAGAATTTTATGTCAGAAACTGGTTATTTACATGTTGACTGAAGTGGATTTCTACCGCCTGATTTAATTTTGATCTTGGAATAGAGATTAGAACAAGCAAATTGCATTGTGTGAAATGATTTTGTATTAGGCGAGACGTCACTAGACTTCCTGTTCTCAATGAGAAGTTCTGTTTAGAAATACCCACCTAGAAATGTGGTATAATTTGATCCTTGTACCTCAATTGTAAGTTTTAAATACTTGTTTTTGTATTTGAATAAGAATTGAATATAAACATATAAAAAAGTTTGACCTAGACGGTCTAATTATCCATTTATCACAAAATTCAGCTGGTGAGAAGTTCTCACTCTGGTGAGGAAGTCTAGTGACGCCTCGCCTTAGGGGCTGCTTCAAAACTCAACCAACGGTTTGTGCCGGTTCAACTGGAATGACCTCCCAAAATCAAGCCAGAACCAGCAGACAACTGACGGTTGAGTTTTGAAGTGGTCCCTTACTACAATAAATTTCTATAATGAACTAATAACACTTCATGTTTTTAGTCTTGTAAATTCTCATTTAGAGAGAATCTTTAAATATTGAGAAATTAAAAGCAAAACAACATAATCAGCCACTTCATCATTATGTATCTTACTGGTTACCTTGAATTGTACATGTAGTTATATTATGTACTAATCATAATTATACTAGCCCTTAAACCTGTTATTATTCTGTCCTCTATTGCACAGTTAATTATCAGGTAAAAAACGCTGATTGTTTGAAATGCAGACTTTTTTTGTGTACTTGTCTGTATACTTGGAAATAGCAGCTAAACAAGATGGCACCAGCTTAGTACTGTTGGTGACACGTACATGTGCAGTAGGGTGCAGTGTAAATGGTCATAATCGGGCTGGTGTATCAGTAAATATAATGAACAAAAACATGTAGATGGATTATAAAAAAATTATCCTTCTTTATAGAAGGTTTAGGATGGCTCACACTGAGATGGCTCATTATGTGGAGCTTGTTAGGAGTCAGCTTAACAAATTATGAACTAGCAATGGGTTTTCATCCAAAGGAAGTTAAAATATTTTGATATCGTTCTCAAGATGGATGTATATACATTATTTGCAGCTCTGCAATTTTGTGTAACCCTGGATGTGATGTACCTGTATCAAAGATATATCGAGACTAAAAGTAACCTCTAAGCTGTTCTCAGGGAGTCCCTATTTAGCACAACATGCACCCTAGTTTTCTAGTATTTTTAATTAACACATAACCAATTTAATTGTCAAATAGAATCAGGGCCAAACATTTTGACACCAATTATACCTCAAGAAATGGATATATTAATTAATAATCATCTCAGGTAGCTATACGTTAAAATTGTATGCACATCTTATTTGTTACATGTCTGTTTGAATGAGATGTGTCGTGTCTTTAAAGTTAAACCCTTAAAGGCCCGTATTCCAGAAAGGTGTTAGCTAAACGACGGTTTAAGTCCCGTTAACAGCACGGCTCATTGAACTGTTCCACTTGAAAGCTGCAATGATGCGTATCATTCCTGGACAGTTGATGTTCAGTTAAATTGTGGTTTAGCTAAACACCTTTCTGGAATACGGGCCTAAATGTTTGGGGTTTGAAGCAACAGTGTAATTAGTGAATGTTATATTGTTCTTATAAAATCAATATTTTTTTAGGATGCTTCAAAACCCAACTGGTGGTTATCTGCCAATTTCGGGCAGTTCTTGGCGGTTGGCTATGCCATGCAGTATTAGAAAGGACTGATATTTTAGAAAGGATTGAACTTAAGAAAAATAAATTATGTTGATCGTCAATCAAGATATTTATTTAGTAACTGAGATGGTTTGGGACTTAAGCTTGGGACTTTGGCACTGGGGCTTACATTAATTTAATGTTGACCTGGTTGAACTGCCCAGAACTTACAGATAACTGCAGCTTGAGTTTAAAGTGACCCCTTACCCCACTCTACCCCATTGCTTAATTTGCCAGGTAGATCAATAGTCACCATGAGAGTGATGGAAGCATTTTAACTTGCTTTCTTGAAATTTATTGACCAAATAAAAAGATATTCTAATGCTGCCTGAATACTGAAAAAGTGTTTGAAAGCTTCTTGCTCTGACTTTTTAGAAGGAGCTCTCCAAATATTGTTTTAATCCCCACCAAGATATTTCCCATGTTATCTATGCATTTGAGCCAATATATATGTGTTGTGATGTCAACAAAACCATTTGCTGCATAACTCACATTAATAATGAACACTTTATGAATTTGCCTGCTAATTATGGGGGCCAAAATATTTAAATATATATA
>JXSR01S034132.1:20724-34309 GCA_000969725.1 Ophiothrix spiculata
ATAAAACTACCTCAAAAGGTAACTATTGCCATGCGTAGAACAAAATAAACTGAAAGTAAACATTAAAAATGACCTATTGCCATTGTTGTTGTTGCTTTGTTTTGTTTTATTTTTTGTAGGCCTTCTACTGTTGTTTCAGTACAAAGATATCAGCAACATCTTGCGACTCTTTTTGTATTTTCTTGTGACTCTTCTGATTTTTTTTCCGGGAGGAAACATACCATAACCAAATATCTGTCCACCTTCCGCTCTCTATGATTCGGAAGCAAATCTTGGAAATATTGTATGCCCTACTGTACGTTCATCGGAAGCTGGACATTTCATACCCGAGACACTTCATACCCGTTCAATATTCATACCCGAGATTCATACACTGCATGTTTTGCCAGCTAATATTTTACGTAAACGTGCTAATATTTTTAGATTGAGTGAATGAAAATCATAAAATAAATATAATTTAATAATATCTTTGCACAAACACTGACAAATGATCAGAAATGACATAATTTAGGATTTTACCAAAACTTTACAAAATACGGAAATTGGCTTTTAAAATTCCTTCAAATTTTGAATAAACTGTAAAATTGAAAATAAATTCTTTCTCATGTTCTAAATAGTACTTTGGTTTTGACTAATTATTTATTTTTCAAGACAAAAAATTGTTATTTTAGTTTAATTAAATCAAAATTCACAATTTATCACCAAAAGGTATGAAAAAACGGGTATGAAGTGACCAAGGGATGAAAGTGAACGGGTATGAAATGTCTAGGATTCCGTTCATCATATTGGATGAGTCAGTGTGTGAGGCTAAAGCTGAACTAATGCTAGCTATTATTTGAGCAAAAAATATGCTAATTAAGTAACTAATTTACATAATTTATGTATTCTTTTGCTAAAGTAGAAACACATTTCTAAGCGTGTTAATATAAAGCCTGGAAATTTCTATAGAACTAAAACTGCTGTGCAGTTACTATGTTGTCCACAATTTGCTACAAAAGTGTGAATAGATTTTTTTTAGATTACAGAAAACCAAAATATCTTGGAACAAACGGGCCACGTTTTTGTTTTCTTTAATTCGGACGCTGCTTGCGCTCCCAAAACTTCTCTTGGGTGGTCAAGGTCATTCATGTTGAAAATATCAAGTTCATGAGGAGTGGAGTAGACCTCAAATGATCTGACCCAATGCCCCCCCCCCCCCCCAAGACAGATAAACGTTTCAAGCAAAGATTTCGAGATTCCATTCCGACAAGTACCCTTAACATTTACCGGGAATCGATGCATGATTTAATAGCAAGATAGCTACTACATACAGCGCTCGAATGTCAAACGCAGATTTTTGCAAAGAGCGTGTGTCGATAAACAATGAGGGGAGCGTGGCCGAGCGGTTAGAGCACGGGTCTCGTAATTTACAGAGATTGTGGGTTCGAGCCCCGGGCCGGGCGGTTTTCGTTTCCTTTGGCAAGAAACTTACTCTAATTGCTCCGTGGACTGACAGTCACGTAAAGCCGTGGGTCCCCTGTGCGAATGCTCCTTCTTGGGGCGCTGCAAGTGTATAGTATACCTGGTGAGTCATCGTGTCGAAAGTGCACCAATACAAATTCGGATCTGCGTGTACCGCGCCAAAGGACCATGCTGCCTACAAGGCAAAAGGAAGTATTGACCACTTTCATGTTTTTGAGTTGTGGACAGAAAACAGATTTTGTGGAATTTATTTAATGCTCACCATTAATATTTTACTTATTTGTTTTATAGTGAGGTGAACTCACTATTTATAGTGACATAACAACAATAGAGTATAAACAATGTGACTAATTAGCTTATAAATGATCAATAATTTATCAATTGTGTGGTCAATGCTTCCTTTTGCTGTGGTAATTTTGTCCATTCTTTGACAAAATTACCATGCGCCTATCTCTTAAGCATGGAGACGGAAGGAAGCGAGTCTGTCGGGGTCATTTTATAAAACTTTTAGTGGTTTTTATGGGTTGTATGGTTACTAACAAGGAAGATATTGTTGCATAGAGTACATTTATGCAAAAAAGTGATGTTTGAAAAAAGTGGTCAATACTTCCTTTTGCCTTGGTAGGGCAGCATGCATTGTGTTACCTACGATACCACAGGGCCTGAACAAACGCTGAGAAAATAATTCACGATAACCTATTCAGTAGTGCGAACGATGGTAAAACTGATTCGTGTCATGTACTCATCTTACTCCAGTTGCATTCGCGTCATTGGATTTCTGATAACGGTCCATTTCTCAGGTAGGTTTATATAGAGTAGGCCTATATGTACATGGTACAGACGAAACCAAAGAAAGAAAGGTGAAATATTGAAAGTAGGTCAGACGAAGAACGGAAATGGAAGTTAAGGAGTAATAACAACGTCCCAAGCAAAATTTGACTTTTTTTTTCAGTGTAATTGATCAACGACGAGTTGCTCGCTTCTTCTCCATATTTTTACCGACGAACATTACAGACAATGTAACCGCCATGCTCAAATCACTCAACTGGTCCACCTCATATCGTCGCCAAAAGTCGTGACTTGCCATGTTTTACATCCAGTACGACCACGTATTTGCGCTTGATTCCACTGTTTTCTTCATCCAAAAATCACACCACACAAACTCGATGCGTTCTTTTGTCAAATTTTCCGACGAGAATGAGTCGATTGAACATGTTGAAATACCAGACCCTGATTTGCGGCACGTGCTTATTACCACTTTTGTTACTAAGTAGTTCTTACTAGTAGACCAAAAGTATGGACCTCCACTTTGCAAACTTTGGAATAAACATGATAAAACGACTTTAGAAAACTGAATGACTTGTTGTATACCCTTGAAGTTAAACATACCTGTGCCTAGTATAATTGGAAAGGATTGTGTTTCTCTTGCAGCGGTTTCAGGGATTGGTTGTGAAAATGACAAAGTCCGCTTAGACTGTCCACAGGCTGACTTCATATATCTACGTAACAGAAGCCTTTTATGGACGACGAAAGGTAGACTTGGATCTATGCGAGTCAGGATTGACGGAGTTTAAAAACTGCAGCGATGCCACAGCGACGGAGACGGTGCGATCACTTTGCAACTGGAATCGAACGTGTGACATAGTGGCCAGCAATAATGTGTTTAGAACTGATCCTTGTCCAGGAATCACCAAATATCTAGATATCACATGGCATTGCGTTAAAAGTAAGGAAGGTTTAAGTTTTGTAGTTTAAGCTAATGTAGTATGATTTGGCGCCCAAACTAACTTAAGTGATGACGGATTTTGCGGCTGAAGTAGGCCTAGATTAAATTGCAAGAAGACGTGAATAGGTGTATAGGAATTTTACATGTGTAAAATTCCAACCCTTCGTGTCGTTATGAAGAGTCAAGAGGTGCTCGTTAAAATAAATAAATAAATTACGGGCGATTTAAAGTGCACGATACTACGCGGTCCACCTGACTTGTAATTCCACACGGCCTCAACACACTTTACAGAGCAGTTCTAATCATTGGGTTTAAATCACTACCTGGAATCCCTGGGGCCAAAGGGCTTACTGCGGCCTACATCATGTACATATGAATTGGAGCTTGAGCAATTCACACCATCATAGAACATACAGTTTTCGCACACTCAGCTCCCAGCCGGACTGGAACACGGAACGATCGATATCTTATGTTTAACAGTCCGAGAACTAACCGACTGAGCTAGCGAGAGCTTCGTTTGGAGTGAGGTGCAGGACTGTGTCTTTTTGACGAAGTTTACTCCATTCATTTTTTTTACAAGAGCGGCACAATTCTACCAATAGATACAATACTGCACCTTGATTTTCGTTTGTCAACGAAGGGTTCTAGTGTATAACGATGCATTTTAACGTTAGTGAAATAGACCCAGGGGTCGATTTCACTAAAATAATTACGAATTTATTACGATGCATCGTAGCTACAAAGGGTTTCTTAGCTCTCGTAGCTTCTCAATGGGGCGGCCATGAAAATAGCGTATTTTTTACACGCTCTTCCATTGGCAGACGCATGATATACCAGAGGATTCTTAGCTTGCCGTTACTAGGCTCCGTGTTGGTCATTCCTGGACTATCCAAAATGTTGACACGATGGGTCATAGTCCTATACGAACCATGTTGATGTAGCGATAAAGTTCGCTCCTAAAGTTTTGCCATATTTCTTCGGAAAAATTCGATCACGTGGCAAGGAATTGCAGAACTGCCAGTGGCATTCGTAAACAGTAGGACTTCGAACTCTGGATGTTTATTTATATCGTCTGAAGAATTGTCACATGTTTCCAATAGAAAGTGACGAAATGTCCGTGGAACGTTGCCTGGCCCATTGTCGGTCACATACCGATCCAGAATTTGCTGGGCTGCGAGGTGGCAGGTCTTGTGCATGCGCCTCCGCCTCTTCGTTCAGTGGACGTGGCAAGAAATGGGACCTGTTATGCGAAGATAATGGCGAACCATGTACGGGAAATAAGGAGCAGATTTGTGGAAGCGATGAATTCACATCTATCTATAAATTAGGTAAGTTAAATCAAAGAAATTACCCAGTGATTCGGTGGTTTAGTGATGTTTGCCATACACCTGTTTGTCGAAATCAGGCCTGTAAACTAGAAATCATCAGTCTTTAAAAAATTACAAAAAAGAAAAAAAAAAAGACGGGCAAAAAGATTTGATTTCATCGGTCTTAATCATTGATGCCTCGCAATTGCATGTATTTTTTTTTCTTTCGTTGATGCTCAAGACATTTTCTTTTCCCATTTTGCCTCTTCCCTTTAGCATTTAATGTTCCCTTCTTTTCGCATCGTACGGTAGACCTATGACTCAGACTCTTCACTCTTAGAAAGCCAGGATCAAATATGAGCTTATCCTGATTCCGGATCAAAATATGATCAGGAAATGGGCCACATCTAATCCTTTTCGGATCAAATTGATCCTTTTTCGATCAATCTGATTCATTTTGGGATCATATTTTTGATCCGGAATCAGGATTTGATCCTGGGTTTCTAAGAGTGTCTCGTCTGCCCAAGGCCTAAAGGCCCTTATGTGTCCCCAACAATATGTCACTGCCTTCCCCAGGGATAATTCGTACGGTATTTCACAACTTTTTCACCTATACCTTTGCAGATGAGGACAGCGTTCGCCTTGTAGAATCCAAAAAATGCAATGAAGGCAGATTTGAAATCAAGCGCTCTGGTCAGTGGCACACTATTTGTGGGCATGGATTTGACATATACGACGCGGATGTAGCGTGCAGGATGGTAGGCTATTTGGGTGCCAAATCGTACTACACAACAGCAGATAAATTTGGAGAAGGCATCGATGACATACTACTGAGTGGCTTGGAATGTTCTGGTGGGGAGCATTGTGTTTTGGATTGCAGTCACGCGGGATTATATGAGACGGACAATTGTACACATGCTGATGATGTGGGTGTCGTGTGCCGACAATGGGGCACAGGTAAGTTGGGTACGGGATCGATCGATGTTTATTTGATGTCAAAGTGATGTCATACACAGGCCTTTATAATTAACTTGAGTTCCTAGGATGCCCGTCCAAACCATGCAAACAGTAACACTTGCCTCAAGACAACAACTGAATTCCTCGCACAAAAAACATATCGTTATAATGTTATAATTGTGACAATAATGTACCTGTAAAAATGTCATTTCCATTTGTGCAGATTCCATTGAACAGCTTCGACACATGTCCAGACCACAGAAAACAACATAATTTTGCGAAAACTTTGTTAAAATTGGATGAAAAATGATGACAAATAATGTTATTGACTCTTTTGTACCTTTGTACATTCTGCTATAGTGCGCGGCGAAGCTAAAGATATCCATGTTCATTGCCATGATTGCCGTGAACATGCATGGAATGTTGACGTAGCTGAGGCCTTTGCAGATTATTATTAGAACTATTAACGAGGGGTGAATAGGGAATTTCCCATCGCGAATTGTATAGACCATATCGATAATTGACCTACTCTGGGGTAAATCCACAGAATCGGACAGGGAACGGAACTCAGAGCAAGAGCAAGTATAGTGTGTTTATCATGCTTGGCCTCGTTCTGAGTTCCGATTCCCCGTCCGGTTCTGTGGATTTACCCCATCAACAGCGGGAGTATGTAAATTATCGATATGGTCTATTATAATACATATACGTATTTCGACCCGTTTCATCTGGTTTTGCCTATTTTTAATCCAAATTCAAATACATATCCGAATTGTGAGTTCCGCCGAACTGATGTGCCAAGTAATCGTTCACTGCAACTTGTATAAAAAGCATAAGAAATATCTGCAATTTTGAACTACCCCGTTTTTTAAAACATTTTCTTTCTTCATTTCGCAGTGTCGAATTGGTTCAGTGACAACACGTTTTGGATTTACATCAATGCAATCGCCTTTGTTATATTAATTGGATTTACCTGCATTGTACGTCGTCGCCAGATGGTACTTAGAAGGCAACTTCATCGTCGTGTAGACTTCTGTGAAGCACTGTGTTCTTTGGCAGACTCTGGCAATGTGAACCATAATCGAGTCATGGAAGGATCTCGTCAAGTTGGTACTGTTCCTGTAGGAGCAGTGACAACAGCCGATCGTCATGGTGGTCAACAGCCCACAGTTTCCCGTACTGTTGCCGAGAACCAAGGCTTTATTCCAATCAGCAATCGAACTGTTCCTTCTAAACCCGTGATGACTGCAACTTCAACCGATCAACAGCCGACTATTCAGTTAACTTCTCACCCCCTTCGTGATGTCTGTCAGTCAACCAAAGTAATTGTTCCTCTTTATCAGCCCCAGGATGACGATACAGATTTACCGCCTCAACCGCCACCTTCTTATACAGATTTATATAAATAGACATTGTTTCTGTATCATGCAATAAATAGAATCATATATAAGGCTTAGCCCTATATGAAAATAAATTAATTAAATTTGCATTTGAGTGCTTTCTGTGTGATTTTGGCGACCTGGCCCATGTATCTATGAACTGATTCCAAACAATTTACGCATTATTACGCATCAAGTTTTTGGTCTGATGTAAAGCCTTTCAGCGTGTTTCTTTACTTACCGGTGGTTGATGGGTGATCTGGTTGATCATGTGGTGATACATCTTCTTCCATCAATCACTCTTTTACGGACGGATGCCTATAAGAGTGTCAGAACGTTCTGAACGTACGAGTAGTGGGTGATTTACGTTCAATACGTACATTTTACGAGCGCGAGCATCAATTGGACACGTTTTCAGCATGTTTAAAACTCGTTAATGTACTTAAATGGACGCAAACCGGATGGATTCCGAATTGAACGTACTTCTAACGTTCAACGTTAGAAGTTCTTTCCGAATTGAACGTACTTCTCACGTTCAGCGTTAGAAGTACGTTCAATTCGGAATCCATCTGGCACCATATAACCAAAACAGTGTACGTAAAGGCTCTGTCAGAGGGGAGCGGTTAGAGCACGGGTATCGTAATACAGAGATTGTGGGTTCGAGCCCCGGGCCGGGCGGTTTTCGTCTCCTTGTTTCCTTGAGCAAGAAACTTTATCCTACTTGCTCCGTGGTCGGACAGTCACGTAAAGCCGTGGGTCCCCTGTACCATGTGTACGAATAGACTCCTTCATGGGGTATGCATGTTATGCAAGTATATTTGTATGATTGATTGATTGATTGATATCACCGTATGAAGCATACCGTAGGCCTAACATACTAAATCCAAGTATTGTTTTTGGTAGCCTATATACATTTGTAGTAAGGCTTGGCGCGTCCAAAGATATTCGCTCACTCTATATAATAGAGACATTCGCTCACGATATTCGCTCTGACATATTCTCTAAAATGAAGAGAAAATATTGCTTACAATACTTGGATATTGGTTAAATCAAGGTTAGCATTATTTAAATCGATGGTAACATCGATTTAACCAATAATTAAGCATTGTAAGTGTCATTACATCTCCATTTGACCGAATAAGTCAGAGCGAATATCGCGAGCGAATGTCTCTCGGTTGGGCGAATGTCTATAGACGTCAAGCCTAAAACGTAGACCGAGCGTCGTCGATGAGGGTAAGTTTGGCTGATAGAAAGCCTGTTGTGTTACTATGGAAACTGTACAGAATTAAAGATGGCAGACTTTAATGGATAACTCTAACTATATATAGGCCTATCGTAAAACCGTAACATTTAAAAGTACATAAAACGCTTCATGTTCAAATAACATCTACACTCTTAAAAAGCAAGGATCAAATATGAGACAAAAAGGATAAATTTTGATACTTTTTATGTATCAAATATGAGCTTACCCTTTAAGGATCAAAGTGATCCAAAAATAAGGATCACAATTCTTGATCCGAAAAAAGGATCAAATATTTCTTATAAAAAGATCTGCCTAAAAATATCTCACTGAAGTGACCCTAGCAGGGTTTGAACCCACGCTAGCTGCCACGCCGCACGTACACCATGTAATTACGAGACCATCGCTCTAACCACTCGGCCACGGTACAGGCAGTTGACAAGTGTGGTGAAATCATCGTATTTATACCATTGTATACATTCCCGGCTATGTAGTGGATATGGGGTGTACTGAAAAATGAGACAAAAGATCACGTTAGATCCAAACGCGGTATCAAATATGAGCTCATCCTTTCCGTATCAAAGTAATCTAGAAATACGGATCAAAACTTTGATATTGGAATCAAAAAGGATCAAAATAAAATGATCCTAAAACCGGATCAAAAATGATCCTGGTGAATTTGATCCATTTGTAAATATTGATCCGAAAAAGGATCAAAAGTGACCCTTAAAGGATCAAAATCAAATGATCTGGAAAACTACTCGTATATTTGATCCCGGCCTTCTAAGAGTGTACGTTTTAAGTCCACTGTATTACTCTGACCACTTACGCTTTACTATCCAATTGCTTTGTCCAACTCCTCACTTTGAATGTTGTTTAATAAGCTTACTTAGTTAACATCTCTCGACAGATGTCCATTTCAGATCATAATAATCATTCACATCCGCAAATGTAATCAACTAATCAAGTACTACTGGTTTTCAGTCATTAAAACCATGCAGCCAAAACATTGACATCCAAACCCGGACAAAATCCTCATCTCCAGCCTACAGGCGCACCACAAAAGGAATCCATTGGACGCACTTCACTAAAATAATATCCAGTTTCATTACACTTTATTGTTCGTCATATGTTTGTTAGAAGTACGTCCAATACGTTTTCCATAAGCACTACGGTTTGTCCGTTATTTATACGTTCAACTCGTTATCCATTTGATGGTGGTCCGTTTGGCACACGTTCAGTGTGTGAAACTTTAGTACGTTAAGTTGAATTCAGACTCGACGCAAACGCACGACGCACCAAGCATGTCTAGTAAAAGATTTGAGGAGTTCCGATCAATCGATACCAAAACATTGCGTTTTGAGTATGAATTCAGCTTAACTGAATTCATACTTAAAACGCAATGCGTTGCGTTTCCAATAATGTTCACCGCAAACTGCCCGCAAATGAATTCAAACTCAAAACGCAAACGGACTGCGGCAGCCGATGACATGAAAACGCAATGGAAAGTTGGGCTTTCCTCAACTCGGTTTGCGGTGCCGCATTCGGTGTTGCGTTTTGATATCGATTGATCGGAACTCCTCAAATCGTTTACTGCCCATGCTCGGTGCGTCGTGCGTTTGCGTTTGCGTCGAGTATGAATTCAGCTTTATTCGTACGTTTGGGCTCTCGGTAATGTGTAACTGCCTGGTAGATATCGAGTACAATTCTAGTACAAGATTGGAATGTGCACATTTGGAACATCATTCGAGTACACTTTAAGTTCAATTTTGGAAATGTACTTAAAGTGTACTCGAATGACGTTCATAATGTGCACATTCCAATCTTGTACTAGAATTGTACTCGGATTTTCTCCAGGGTGAGTCTTGAGTCTTAAGGACTCTGTCACACATCACCGTATACAGCAAAACGTACGCCTAACGTACTTAACCTCACTATTGTTTTGTTTTATACATTGTTGTTCGTCATGTGTTCGTTAGTAGTACGTTCAAAACGTTATATCTAGGCGATGCGGTTGTGTCTGGTATACGTTTAATTCGTTATCCATACGGTGGTGTCCATTTGTGACAGAGGCAAACATTTGACTCTATGTTACAGAGTCCTAATATTATATATAAAAACGGTCTACGGAGATGCACATGCATCTGGATCTTTCCCCGTGTTGAGAGTCCATTATGACCACATCCTCTATAAGCATCCCAAATTCGTCACCGTCTTTCGTTTCATGTTTCATGAACGCACGTACGGTAATTAAAACGATTCATTGTTTAAAAAATTCGCGTCGTTAGTTAAAATATCTACTATTTTGAAAACTCACAAATTCGTAATTCAAAAATGTTATTCATAAAACGCATTTTATGGTCGGTAAAATATATGGTGATATTCTTTATTTTTAATCACCGGAATTTGTTTGAAATGCGTGCGTCGACACGTCAAAGATGTACCATACAGTACAGTATACGCCGAAATGTGTTGCATTGCGGTGAAAAATCGATATGTCGAATAATTTTGTCACACTGCACTAAAGGTCTGTTCATAGTACGCCGCAACTTTATGCAGTGCGGCAAATTTTACCAATATATCGATCATTATTTGCTGCACCTTGCCGCACGTTGACGCATTTCTAGTCCGGTTTTAGCCCCGTAAAATGGCGGCTAAGTAAAAAGACCCCCTAGCTTTATAAAAATAAACACACTTTATTAATTTGTAATGGTTACTTTCTAATGTGTCTAATAATGGTTAATTAAAAAGTGATTAAATCACATTTAAACGAATGGAGTTCACTAAAAACAAATGGACTTTACTTTTTAAAGTGAATTACATTTACATTTGTTTAAATGTGGTTTAATCTTCGCTTTACCTTTTATATATTTAACTTTTATTCCAAAAAAAGTTGGCAAAATTAAATTAATCATTATCAATGAATAAAGGTATGAAAAATCAGGACCTATCTACATTTGATTTAACTTAATTCAAAACTCTTTTTAAAACACAGAAAGATGATACACTTCATTCCGTTTTCACATATTTTTCTGCAATTTATTTATTGATTAAGATTTTTTAAAAGAAAGGGGAACACATCCTTTAAAAATGCACTTTATTCCGTTACATAATGGTATGACTGAATATTAAAAAATTGAAATAAAAGATAGGTATAATTTAACTTGTGCAAGTGTAACATTGCTCCTCCTGACCTAAAGCAGTTTACACAATGTACAGCTGAGACGAACATGTACAGAACATGACTTGTCACTGTTGTCATTGTCACAAAATACACTTTATTCCGTTTATCATTAATTGTTGACAGTTTACATTGTAAATTATGCCTGGAATTTATTTACCCTAAAAATACAAATTGAAACAGCAACAAAATTAATCTCCACACAAAACACAGCAATCGTACGATCATGAGCTATCATGCTTTTTGTTGAACTTACCCGGTGTGTGTTCAATTTTGATAAAATCCCACATAACTTCGTCAAAACAACGGAACAAAAATAATATCTTTCCGTACTGATAAACCATGCACTAAACATGCTAAACATTAAAACACATCATCTTGATTATGGTGAAAGAGTTGATGGCTGTGCCATTGGCTTAAAGTTTTACATGACCTGTGTGCAGTATTTCTGTTGATTGCTTGTAAACAGAGGTTATTTATGGACACCGCTCCGACCAATTACAGCTCGCTTTCGCTGCGTATGGGGTATGCGTGGATCGCAGTGACTGCACCAGCTGCCCTGGATAAAGATCATAATTATAGTCTTGTTCCCAATTCTGTGGATACACGTATTTGTTTTAGCGCATATAACAAATCATTAATCATCATGATGCTCATGAACTAAAACTGGAAACGTGCAGAAAAAGAAACCATTTTAGATTGAAATACTTTATTCCGTCAAATATTTATGATAACTGAACACCTCAATCAAGTCAATCATTTAAGATATTTTAATTATTTTTAAAAATCATTTAAATTTTCTAAAATAACTTTATTCCGTTGATTAATATTCAAAAAAAAAACCATGTAGAATAAGTAAATTAATCTGTAAGAAATAAACCCGCGTGGAACAAATAGACCCGTCTGCAACAAATAAACCCGTGCAGAATAAATAACCCCGTCTCTTACTTCTTTCCTCTTCTTTACCTTCTTACCCCCCAAAACAAACCATGCCCCTCTTTTGCTGGATAAAATATCCCCCAAAAGAAATCCCCTTTTCTCGTCCCTCGGGACGGGGGCTAATTAATTAAACCTTGATGGCTTTAGAAGCTATATATACATATCCGGTTATAGCCCCGTCTCAATGGGAGGTTTACATGTAAGACGGGGCTATTCCCGGATATGTATTATAGTGTTGGATAATGTTACTTGTGATAAGTCTAACATCTTATGTTAAACTTTGTTGCGTTAGAAGCTATACATATCCGGTTATAGCCCCGTCTCAATGGGAGGTTTACATGTAAGACGGGGTTATAACCGGATATGTACGGTTGGAATCTTGCGTCACTCTATTACATATCCGGTTATAGCCCCGTCTCAATGGGAGGTTTACATGTAAGACGGGGCTATAACCGGATATGTATTATAGCTTCTAAAGCCATCAAGGTTTAATTAATTAGCCCCCGTCCCGGAGGGACGAGAAAAGGGGATTTCTTTTGGGGGATATTTTATCCAGCAAAAGAGGGGCATGGTTTGTTTTGGGGGGTAAGAAGGTAAAGAAGAGGAAAGAAGTAAGAGACGGGGTTATTTATTCTGCACGGGTTTATTTGTTGCAGACGGGTTTATTTGTTTTTTACGGGGTTTTTCAAATTGGTACGTCTAAAAACGGAAAAAAGTGCATTATTTAATTATGTTTAACGGAATAAAGTACAAAACTTGTAAGACTCGCGTGATTTAATGATTTAAACTAATTTGATGAGAGTTTGTCCTTAGTTTTTGACGGAATAAAGTGAATAATTTTGAGAGAACAATATCATTTTTTGTTTTATCATTAACGGAATAAAGTGTGTGGTTTTTTTGAGATATTTGGCACGATAAAAATAAATTCAATATTTTCAAATAAATTTCATGTTCTTTGTTTCTTTTTTAACGGAATAAAGGGCAAAATTTGTAAGGCTCACGTGAATTATTTACATTAAATTGAATTTAATGAGACGGTTTTTCCTTAGTTTTTGACGGAATAAAGTGAAATATTTAGAGTGAAAACAATAAATTGATTTGTTATTGTTAACGGAATAAAGTGTTTTATTGGGATATTTTGTACGATGAAAATTAATTAAATATAAATTTTATGTTCTTTCTTTTCTTTTTAACGGAATTTGAAAGTGCAAAAATGCTCACGTGAATTAATTAAATTAAAATGAATTTAATGGGAGTTTGTCCTTAGTTTTTGACGGAATAAAGTGAATTATTTGTAGTGAAAACAATAAATTGAGTGTAAATGAATAATTAATTACATTAAAATGAATTTAATGGGAGTTTGTCCTTAGTTTTTGACGGAATAAAGTGAATTATTTG
>JXSR01S034134.1:0-12160 GCA_000969725.1 Ophiothrix spiculata
AGTTGTGATTGACCACAACTATGTAAAACAAACAATAGGTACAAAAAACAACTTAGCAAATCCGCAATAAACACCCGGACATGGGGTTCCCCTCTGCACCGGCAAATCCGTTTATTCCATATTTATTTCATAAACGTTATTGCCATATACATTGGACCAAATGTTTGTTACCCGTTCATACTTTAAATTCGATGGCAAATATTTGGTGACGTCACGACCAAATCTTTGGTAGGGAAAATTTTGTTTGGAGGCCGACTATGGTTTTGGTCTTATTCATCATGTTTCATGTCAAATTTCTAAGCACATTACTGTTACAGTTTACATTATTGAAGTAGAAACATTCACACTAAATTGGTAAGGGAGCACCTGTATAAATCTGTTTTAATGAGAGCTAACTCCAACATCAATAATTTAAAGGGGCAATTCATGTTACACTTTTCAACCTCAAGGTCACCTCTATCAAAATTGAGTTTTTAGCTTATAAGAATCCTCAACTGGTATATATTACAATCCCCAAAGGTTTTTGTCACATTAAAATCATGAATTGCACCTTTAATATTCAAACAACAAGTTGAACTTCATCAAATGGTTCCATGTAGTCTCCGAAACACTTGTTTGACATGAAATAGAGTAATGCTTGAATACTGTTAGTTTATTCATCTGTATTATACCAAATATTTTAGTGCATTAATGTTATTAGAGTTTGTATATTCAATTGGAAACACTTCCACTAAATTAGGTATAGTGCATGCGTGATCACGTTTCATCCTGTTTTTAATGAGAGACAACATCAATAAATTAATAGGTTGATAGTTTATTCCAGTCTTGTTTACTGAGTTGAAATGTAATTCCAATTTGGTAACTGGGACACCACAGTGGATTTCCAGCTTGGTGATAAGAATGATACCAAAAGTATTTTTAACAATGGATTAACTTTCAATCTTTTATTAATATTATAAACTAAGTTAAGGAAGTATAAGTTAATGAGTTTAGCAAATCAAATCATTCCTGATATAGTGCAACCTTTTACTGCCTGAATATTTTCAAAACATATATGTGTTTAACCTATGTAATGTTTTGATACCCTATCTTTGTCATGAATTCAGGATCCCCCTTAATATAAACTGGTATCTACATAAAATATCCAATATAGGGTCATATACCTGTTTGTTTTGTTTTCAATCCTCTTTTCTTGGACAAATTTAAATTAGATTTGTTGGATCAATATAGAACAAACCCTTTACCTCATTTACAAAAACAAATGAATGGAAAAACTTTCAAAAGGATACATTTGTTAGCTGCCATGTGTTTTTATTTAGGTATATCAAAGCTATGTGGGGAATGCAGTTATTAGACTGAATTGTCATTCTTACAGCAAGTTTACTACTAATCTAGTTAAAAGCATTTTTAGGAATCCCATTTTTGTATTATAAGTAATAACATTCCTTTCTCCGAATTAAGCGCTTATAGCAAATAATATGTTACTCTTTTCATACTGAGAGATTTTATCATGATAGCTTACACTCTGCAATATAATAAACTTCATTCAAGAGGTATATTCCAGTTGTTAAGACTTGGTATATTGAATTATTAGCAACGTATTGAAGAAATTAACACGGATTGTGTTCAAACGTGTCACACTACTATATATTATTTTTGTTTTCACAATCCATCTTTTATGCAATTTCTGTGAATTTTTGACTCTGACTATTCAACATTTTACACATTTATGCTTGGGTACAAAAATATTATCATAAATCTTGGCGTAAATTATTAAATTTCTGCATGATTTGTATTTTATTCTTTTTTATGCATTTTGAAGTTTTAGAAGTTTTAAAATCTGGAAAAACAAAATTATTTTCTTAAGTTTAAAAAAAGAAATTCATATATTGGAGATTATAAAACACAGGTGAATACTAGTATTTTTGAGAGTAAATCGTAAATATTTCAGAGAATAAATCGTATATGTCTTTATCTTCAGTGCCTTTGGAAATGTGTATCTCCATTGAGACTAGTTTATGCTCAAGTTACTCTGGATAGGACATAGACCTTGCATGTTTAGAGCCCTGGTGTTGATATCACTTGGGCATACAGTGATCTCGAGAACATTACATTCACAACAGATGTATTTGGTTAAAATGTGAGTATTTTGTTCAAAAGCAACAAGGTAGATACTTTGTTGCATGTTAGTAAAGAACTTAGGGATTGCGAAGGTAATGTAGCAGAAATATAACACTGTAGTCATATCATGCCGTCATGTGGGATGCAGTAACACCAGAAAAAAGGGAAAATAAGATCATGATGGATGACTGGTTTATTGCAGTAAATATATGAGAATAATGGTTTGCTTAGACAGTGGTTGTTTATCATTGTTTTATATTGTATTTTGATAGAGTCTTTGACTCTGTTGAATAGTATAGTAAATACTAGGATATATGTAGCTGATCAAAAATTACTTAGTGCTTTGTCTTGGGCATTCAAATGGACAGCTGTTTGTTTGCAGACTTGTTTTAAATAAGAGCCTTTTTTGTAGCTATTTGCATTCAACTATCTTGGCATCAGTCCTGAATGTTAACAAATAATGTATTTGATCAAATGCAAAATACTGTACTGATCCAGGTCTATAAATATGTAATGTGTTTTTCTATAATTTGAAACAACATAATCATCATTCATGACATGTCTGTATGTGGTAGTTCAAATATAGTCAACAATAAGAATTATGGGACATCACAGCTCATTTTTGTATGTCAATACTACTTCAGTGAGAAACTTGTATGAGTATGTGGGAGTATGTCTCTGCTTGTGGGTTGTAACAATTATTTCATTTCCCTTTGCGTAGTGGAACACAATAGAATGCAGTATTGCTTTGAGAATACCACAGGGTTACAATTATAGCTTTAAGTCGTGTGTTCTTAGAACCAACCAAGTATTAGACTAGGAAAATGAGACAAGAGAAAGCCTCAGGTAAACTTTCTAGTTATTGAGTGCTAACTTGGAATGTGGAAGTAATTACAAGGAAGCATTTTGATGGTACTGTTTCATAGTATTACTTAGATATCTGCTTTACAACATTGTATTGTTTAACTCTTTCACTCTGGTAAGCCGCTCACAGCGGCTCACAAAAGCGTGCACGATTTGCCGGGATTCCTACTTTGACGCATTTTTTCAAATAGCCCTAAAATAAAAAGTACAAGCCCAAATTGGCCGGAATTTCGCCAGAAAGCATTTGAAACCAAGAGCTATCTAGTGTTACCATCTTTATTAGCAAAGAGAACGACCCTGGCGCACTATAATTATTGTTTGCTATCATAAAGTTAGGTCTCTCTGAGCCGCTCAGAGCGGCTTTCCGGTAAAATAGGACGGATGGTGACAATTTTATTCCGGAGTGAAAGAGTAAATGTTCCCTTTCCCTTATTACTGAACAAACCAACTGAAATATATGTTTATAAATTTGATAATTTTTTTTGTCAATGTAACATCAGCTAAAAACCATGGTTAATAATTTTTTTAGGTTTTGTAATAAATTGAATTAGATTAATTAATAAATTTCTAGACTTTGTATGGACCTTTTCATTTAGATTTTCTTTGAAGCTGGCACAACAAATTTTCAAAGAAGCTGATACCTAATAAAGTACACATTTTATAGTTGTTTTACACCATATGACTGCCTGGCTTTAATTTTTTAAAAAGCATATGAATTGAATGTAATTATCTGAACAATAAAAACATGATCTATGGCTGCAGAATAATTAAAAATCAAAGTAATGTTGTTTTGGAAAAATATCTTTAAAAATAAAAAAAAAGCAATAAATACTGGGGATATATAGTGTGCTATGCCTCCCATATTTGTAATTTCACACGGCGCACTTTACAGGTGTTCGCTGATCACTGTGGCCCAAGTAAGCTCCATTCCACACCAAGTATCATTTCAGGTTCTGCGACAACCTCTAGGGGCGCTGAACCTTGATCAGCCCATATATGCACCATCGCTGCCCAGATCAGCTCCCAGAGTTTCGTACGGATGTCCACGAGACAATTAGCAGTTAGTGCCTCGTCCAAGGGAATTTCAAGCACACCCAACTAAAGAATTAAAGAATATCACATCAGAAATTTATGTTGCTGGATTAACAATTTAATTTATCATGATAATATGTCAGAATGTTGAATGCACCAATCTGTAAGACTATTTTTAGTAGTGGTCGATAGTAAAATGAAGATACAATGACAAGGTTTAGGCATTTGGAACATCTTCCATTAGTCTTATTAGCTGTCATTTTGTGCCTTCTAGCCATTATTAAATCAAAAGAGAAGAGCAATGACAGCATGATGTATTTGGTACAGCATGAGAAGTATCTGGCTGCTGTCTTGCTCAGAGTCAGGCAGATTATTTTTATATATGCAGTCTGTTTTAAAGAATTCTATGATAACCAAATTTAATCCTAAATTAGTCTCTCCATCAATACTTTGAATCTACAACTATTATATTGGGAATATTTTTTTGATAAAACCTTACTGTCTGGGTTACCAATGTCAATCTTCTTTAATGTAATAAATTTAGTTTCAGATCAAACCATTTTTGTCTTCACTTAGACATTTAATCTACATCATAGGTGCAGTATGCCAAGTGGAACATATCATGTGAAGACAAAACTGACAGAGGAATGGTGATGAACTCATAATCTGCTGCTGGGGGATTACAGATTATGAATAAATACCGTGTATCTGCCAGGCTCCTGTTATTCTTGAGATGTACTCGGTATATCATATGTACCATTAGAGCACAATACTGCCTCCCTCATATTGACACAAATCTCTAATTGCATTAACCCTAACCCACAAGACAACAGATAAAGGAATGGAGAAATACGCATCGTACACTAGTACAAGACAACAATTTATCTCCTTTAATCTTACTGTATAAAAAATGCCTATTTTCATGCATTTGACCTGGGGATTTTAACCCGGGACCTCTTGCATCCCAATCCAATATTCACCCGTACCAGGCCATCCACGGGTGCTGCCTCAGCAGCAATTTCCTGGTTGTGACATATTTGGACTATTTTCTTCATTTTCTACTGTAGGATTTTGTAGGATTTAGTGGAGTTAGGGTTTTAAGAAGCAACATGCACATAAGAAGTAGTGAACAAATATCATCGAATGACTCCTTGTAATAATTACTCAATCATTATCTAAGTAACAATTTATAAAACAAGACCACCAAATGACTTCCTATAATTGGTCAGCTATTGCCAAAGTAATAAATAGTTACCAAATGACTCCCTGTATTTGGTCAGTTATTGTCAGAGTAATAGTTAGATAAAACAATTGTTACCAAATGACTCCCTGTAATTAGAATCTGTGCAATTGGTCAGTTATTGTCAAATTTATGATTAAATAAATCAATATCACCAAATGTCTCCATGCGATTGGTTAGTTATTGCCAGAGTAATAATTGCGAAAACAATATCTTCAAATAAATCCCTGTAATTAGTTACTAATTGCCATAGTAATGATAAGATAAAACAATATCACCAAATGACTACCTTTACATACTTTCTAACTATCCGTTAAACCCAAGAAAATTACACACAAAGATTGTAAGTTTTTTCTGGGACACCCTGTACATTTACATCGGTTGTCTCTTGGCTAAAAGGATTGGCAGGAGGGAAATCATCTTTGTAGTTCTTTTATTTTTCTCAATCATATGTTTTTAGTTTTCAGTTAGATGTCAGTGATAATACTTCAATACTTCAGGTTTGAATGTGATTTCATCGAGTCATTTGTTGAGGCACTTTAGTGTTTTCAAATTCTCATCAGCACATGTTTTTGCAGATGGAATTTCACCATAGTGTGTGTGTTACTGAATACTGATTCATGTGATTTACATAAACTTGATTCTGCCATACGTTATTGAATTGATAATGGGATTCATGAACAGACAGCTAGGACCAAGTAAAAACTGTTTTTATGCACAAAAAACTCATTTGTATCTTTTAAAATATTCACTTAAAAGGAACAGCATGCAAAAAGCAACTGATGCTGGTGAAATGGTGATATTCTTTCTTTTCATGTCCTAATATAAGACTGTTTCATAATGAATGAACTAAAAACAACTTGTATCCTTGATAGTGATGCAGTTATACCAAAATTTCAACATTTAAAGAAATCATGTTTTTTCTTGTTTCCTGGTACTCATTTTTTGAAGAAAAAAAACTTTGTTTTTGATGCTTACACCTGTGTTGTTTGCATGTCATATTTTTATGGTAACTTGTGTAAACTGTCATGTTAAGAACCATAGGAATTCAAAATGAACAACAAAGTTTCTTGTCATATTTACAGTATTACAATATGTATCATTTTAATGACAAGATTGTGCAAAAATAAGATTGGTAAAACAAAATTGCAGAATCTTTTAAGAATTGTGGTAACTTCTTTTTAATGAGCTAATTGGAAATACCAGCATCACTGCTCATTAGTAATACTAGTCACTTCAGGTATACCTAGATGAAATCGATAGCACACACTCATGATGGCCCAGATAACAAGGATGATTATGCTAGTACAAAAAGAAGCAGTTCGAATCACAGATTTGAATTCATACCATGTAATTAAGTTTGGTTTTATTTCTACACTCTTGTTGTACAGGTTGTGAGAATAAGGGCAAATAATGAAACAGTACTGATTAATTTAGGCTAGAGATAACTGATATGTAGCAATAATGCAGGATTGCTAGATTTCAGTTCATGCCCTAGCAGGGCTATACCGGGTACAATCAACTGACATGTCATTGTAATCAGGAGACAGACACCTGACATACTCAGGCAATTATGCTTTCAACATCATGACAAGTGACAAAACTGCAAGTGACTTTTCTACTAGACAGAGACACCAGGTGCTTTAGGGGTTTGATGTAATGCTTATTGATGCACAGTTCTAGAATTAGATTGTGGGTTAAGGTTGTGATCTCATGCAATCTATGCTTTGATGGCTTACCTTTTAATGATCCACATAACGAAGTTGAATATACTCTATAAATCTGGAATGTTTTTGTGTAATAAGTTAGTATGTGTGCTTTGTATGTAAATTATGATCCCGACCGAGGGTATCAAAAACATTACATGTAGCTGAAAATTTCTTTGTCAATATCATAGACAAATGATAACGTACATATGAAGCAAAATATCCATTATGGATTTTTCAAGGAAAAAAGGTTATTGTGATCATTGAATTTGTGAGAGCAATTGACTGTGACTATTATTTTTCCCTTCAATACTTACTCAAAATAATGGCAAATGCTTTTTCCAAAGAAATCATATGATAAAATATACTTACATATTGAACTATTAAAAAGCATCATTTTAAGATTGTGTAATTAGTAAATTAGTAAAGCATAGTGCAGAATTGAAGTATTGTAAAACCTTCTATTTTAATGCGCTAATTGGAAATACCAGCAACACTGCTCATTAGTAATACTAGTCAATTCAGGTGTGCCTAGATGAAATTGATAGCCCACACTCATGATGCAAAGAAGCAGTTTGAATCACAGATTTGAATTCATGCCATGTAATTGATTTTTGTCTTTAATATTTCTGCACTCTTGTTCTTGTGCAGGATATTAGGCAGCACTGATTAGGCTAGAGATAACTGATATGTAGTAGGAATGCAGGATTGCTTGATTTCAGTCCATGCCCTAGCAGGGCTGTACCTGACATGTCATAGTAATCAGGAGACACGCACCTGACATACTTAGGCAATTATGCTTCCAACATCATGACAAGTGAAAAAACTACAAGTGACTTTTCTACCTGACAGAGACACTAGGTGCTTTAGGGTTTTGATGTAATGCTTATTGATGCACAGTTCTAGAATTAAATTGTGGGTTAAGGTTGTGATCTCCAGCAATCTGTGCCTTAATGTCTTACCTTTTAATGATCTACATGACAAAGTTGAATATACTCTATAAATCTGGAAGTACACACTAAGAAGCCATCTAAGGTATGCAAAAACATGTTTTGAATAAGTAAGTCTATATGCTTTGAATGTAAATGACAATCCCAACCGTATTTCATATTTCTAATGTACTTAATGTACTCTGTTGGTTAGATGTTCTTGTGGCTCAACCAAATGAGTGCCCTCTCAGAATATATAAAATCCGTGCCTTTTAGTCAGTATCATTAGATTTATGTCATCTTCAAGTAGAATAAACACATGTTGCAATTCATAAGGGTATCAAAAACAACACATGTAGCTGAAAATTCCTTGTGGATGTTTCAAGAAAAACATTTTGTGGATTACAAATATTTCTGACAGCAATGGAAATGTAATTCAAAGCTTGTTGAGTACCTTAGCTTCAACAATGACTGAACAATCAAATTTAATCAATTTGCATTTTGGTTGCAAATGATCTGGTTGTGGCTATTATTTTGTCCTTAATATTGATAAGTGTCTTTAAGATTGAAGTGTTATATGAATACCCTTTACAATTAAGTGAATAAACAACATGGTACCATACCTATATACCTTGAATTATTTATAATGGATGCATTATTTTATTATCAAGATTGTGCTTAAATGACATTGACAAAGCAAAGTGCAGGATGGATGTATTGTGTTACCATCTAGATTCATTACATCAGTATAGAATTTTAATGAGATAACGGGAAATACCTGTCATACTAGGTCATAAGTAATACAAGCCAGGTCAGGTATATCTAGATGAAACTGATAGCCCACACTAATTGCCCAGATAACAGGATGACTACCTACAAAACACAACGAATTGGTTTCATTCGTAGATTTTAAGTCATGACCATGTAATCTGGTTTTTGCTGATCTGTATTTTGTTAAAACAGGGGTTACCAGAAAATGTACAAATAATCAGGTAGCACATATAACTTTATATGTATTAGGAATGCAGCAATAATTTGAATTCATCCCTAGTGGTATATACCCGGTACAATTATTTGTGACCGTCCATTCCAAACCAGCCGTAAATGCCACCGCTTGTCGTTTTCACTTTTTTCATATTTGCAAAGACCATGTTTTAAGGATTAAAATGACATCTCAATGAACTTCACACGATTTCCAGAAGTCAAGACTTATGGTCAGTCAAAGTTTTTCAGGAAGTATAACTGATATAAACGTGTTCAAAAATCAGTAGGCCCCTATATTTTCTGTTGATTGTCTGAAAAATATGCAGATTTATTTCATATTTCCTATCCTTTTCTTGAAATGAAACGTTGCTATTATTTTGTAGTAAGCACAAGGATTATGAACCTGTCAAAAAATCAATTTCGGCAAATTACGACCTTGACATTTTTTTTTACCTGCGTGTCACCTAGCCAATCAGAACGCAAGAATATAAAGTACGCGGAGTGAAGTGGATTTTCACAATGCACTGTGCATGTTGCGTTCCGGTTTGCGTGGCGGGCGTTTAGTGCGTGTGAATGTTTCATTGTTTTTGTTGGGTGATTATTTATTTAGTTTAGAGAAGTTTTGGACTTTGATGGTCATATTAAAGGCCTTATTTCTTTTCACAAAAATGCAATATTATTTTTCTGTCGTGTATGAATTAGATTAATAAATTTGCATTCCACAATGCTCGTAAAATGAGACAAAATCAATGCACTTGCGGTAAATTTTGATTGACTGCGCATGCATTGATTTTGTCTCGTTTCACTTGCGTATGAAATGCACATTTATTAACCTATGAGCGCAATATGAAGTTTCACTTACGGGTCATATGGGCTGGACAGCCACATATGACATGTCATACTAATCAGAAGACATGCACCTGACATACTCAGGCAATTATGCTTCCAAAGTACAGAATTATAACAAGTGAAATAATTTAAAGTGACTTATGAAGAGTAGGTGCTTCAGGATTTTTTGTATTATAATATTGATGCTGCTTTCTAGAATTCAATTCAATTGTATGATCTCTAATTTGTATATGCGCTAATGTTTTACCTTTCAATGATCTTCATGGCAAGTTTGAATACAAATGATGTATAAAGTAATAATTAAGAATACTATTGATTTTTTTCATGAGATTTTTCATGAACAAAATATCAAAAATATATTGTTTGTGATACTTTATCCAAATCATAATGTGTAATATAGGGAGACTGAAAATTCTGATTGATATAATTCTGCAGGTAACTTCAATTTGTCAACCTGCTTATCAAGTGGACATATGATGGATATGTCAGGGTCTTTCTTAAAACATGGAGGAGGATTGAACCTATCTAAGTAAGATTTAAGTGATGCCTATGATTAATGCTTCTTTCACATAATGTCATGAGGTTGATGATTGGAGTTGTATGGGGTTTTTCACGTTTGAGGCAATTTTTTCGAAATGTTTATTGTGACTTTCTACTTATTTCAGCAGAGAAGTCTCATTTATGATAAATCACATTGATTTGAGCATTTGATAACAACAACAACAATACGAATATTGAATAGCATGTATACTGTGTTTAACAATATTGAAGTGCAAAAGCAATTTACAGAATAGAAAGGAAACAAGTTTAAACCCAGGATAATTTGGTCCATCAATTTCATTACTAAAAAAAATGCATTTGATAAAAAGGCACTTCTCTTTCCTGATCCGGCAACCCTTTGTTCTTAAGTTACTCTGAAGCTCTATCTTGTTAGAGCCCATGCAAAGGCCATGATATAGCACCATATGCCAAGACCCATCAGCCCATCATCAATCATTCACTTCTTTTCTCACTGTAATGCTTTCAACTTGTTAAACTGGCACATCTGTGTTTCTCGCTGATTGTAACTTAGTAGAATTCTGGGCCAAGCATACCCAGGCTACTTGTGCTTAGGAAAACATAGCCAGGATACGTATACTTGTTATTCTAAGCTTTTTCCATCCCTAGGATGTCCATGTAACTTGAGAACACATGGCATCATTATCAGCATTACCTGTGTCCATCATTTCACATCAATTTGATATGCATGCCATACATTTGAATTGCAATGTTTAGCTTACATTTTAAAGATAGTGTACCGTGTAACAGGGCATTAGGAGAAGGCAGCAAGGTGTATATGCACCAAGGAAACCAACTTAATTTTGACCTAGACTAGTGCAATTTGATCCTTCAAATTAATGATGCTTTGTCATAATGACCACCATAATTGTTGATGTGTTTGTTTGAGAGGATAATTCAGCTTAGCTGCATGTTTAGTTCCAGTCAAATTTTATTCCCACGAGCAATGTTTTGAAATTGATAACATGCATGTCTGTTATAGAAGAATTATGATATGATTAAAAAATACAACTTGAGATAGTATCAAAATCATCCTTTTCAGTATTTAACAAAATGATCACATTTTGAAGATTACATGACTTCAAATGATAGTTTTGTTTGACAGATTTAATTTATAAAATATAAGCCACATGTCATAAGTGTAAAATTTGATCTTTTAATGAATTGATAATCATAACATTTGTCATGAATAAAATGGTTGACCTACACAGCCTAAGAATTCCTTAGTCTCAAATATAGCTCAGTACAATGTATTGCAAATCCTTAAATATAAGTTACAACTCTTGTCTGTAAAGTAAGGTTAATTGTAATGCTAACTGTCATCTTGACAATTGAATTTCTGTCATGTAACATGTATTTGATTGTTTTCTGATAATTGAGGAAGGGATGCATGGAAACAATTCACCGTTGTGAAAGTGGAGTTTTTCTTTAAGCTATTCTCTATAAATTGTAATATCTATTTTGAAATAATCTATTTAAATGCTTTGGTATCTTTAGATACCTTCCCTTCAACCATTTCCTCATTCCAAATTAGCATTGAATAAGTAGATAATGTATTGAGGGCTAACTCAAGTTTCTAGTCTACTACTTTGTTCCAATAACACAAAGACTGGAAGCTAATTGTAATCATGTGATATCTCAAAGAAATACCTTACTCTATTATGTTTAACTATGCCAAGAGAAATGGAATAATTGTTACAACCCTTAACCTGGGGTGTTCTCCCAAATACATGTATGCTAGTTTTTTATTGGAGCGGTGATATACCACGCGAGTCAAAAAAACTGCAATAATAAGATGGAAGCCATATTGTAAGAACAAAAGTAATTTCGAACAAATAATATTAATTTCTAAATAGGTCATGAATTAAGCTTTCAAA
>JXSR01S034134.1:13226-24315 GCA_000969725.1 Ophiothrix spiculata
AATAGACATGTAATAAATGTTATTTCATATAAATGAAAAAAATGAGAATACTATGTATAATGCTATACATATTATTAAGCTAGACAATTATGTTCGTGGAATGAAGAATTTACCAGATTAAGATGCACACTTTTATAATTGTGTGTATATAATTTAAAAGCTGTATATATAATTTAAAAGCTGTATGATTAAAGAAAATCCCTCAGAAGCACATGTTTGTTAAGTTTTCATTCTTTTTTTAAAAAACTTGTGATGATTATAAAGTCTACTGCTGATGTTATTTTGACTAATGAATTTTCTGAATAGATTGACGGTTAAGGAAAGAAATCATGTAAACAATGCAATTTTGGTTTAACTGGTGCTGAGAGAAAGGAATGACAGGAGGGATCCTTCTCTTTCTAGCAGCTACACTACCAACTTAATGAGAATACTTATTTTTTCCATAACATATATTGCGCAAGGCCAGTGCACATAAAAAGAAGGGTTTTGTTTCATTTTACTCAACCAATACTTTAACAATTTTTGTTAGCGATAATAATTGTAATCATCTGGTAATATTGCAGCACTTCAAATATGAATGTGATTTCATCAAGTCATTTGTTGTGGCACTTTAGTTTTTTCTTATTCTCATCAACACATGTTTTTGCAGATGGAATTTCACCATAGTGTGTGTGATACTGAATACTGATTCCTGTGATTTACATAAACTTGACTCCGCAATACCTTATTGAATTGCTAACAGGATTCATGAACAGTCAACTTGGAACCTGATGTCATTTTGACTGTTTCTATTCTCAAGAAACTTGTGTTTTCCTTCAAAAATCACATGAAAGGAGCAACATTCAAAAATCAAGAATGTCAAGAATTGTGCATCTTACGTTCACTGGAAGAAGAAGTAGTAGGCAACATCAAAAAAGTTGATATACTTGTAATCACTCACTTTTATGTAAATCTCCGCCACATAATCATGAACAAATCTGTCTGCATAGACATAGAGATCATCCCCACACATTTAGGCTATATGTACATCTTTGTTGATGTAATGGACTGGTTACATGTAGTCATTCCAGCAGAATAAACATGTTGCAGGTAACATGGATATCAAAGAAAACAAATGTAATTCAAGAAATCATCCCTTGTGGATATGGAAGTATAATTGCTGTTAGCAATATATAATTGAAAATATCATTGAATGCTTGTTGCATATTTCTCTGTACAATTTTTTTGAACTGTGCTTTATGTGATTTTTATTTTGTCAACTACTGCAATGACAATTGCTTCCCGTCCATTAGGCATTGCCACGGGCAATATAAATGACCTTTGGAACAACTGAATCAAAATCAGAGCTAGAGAAAAACATGTTAATGGCAGTATTTAAAAATATGCACCATTTCCTGACAAGATTCAAAAATAACAAAGCAAAGTGTTGTGGTACCATCCTGAGTCATAACATCTAGTATTGTAATTAGTTCATTGGAAATACCAGCATCACTGCTCATTGGTAATACTAGCCAGGTCAGATATACCTAGATGAAATTGATAGCACACACTCATTATGGCCCAGATAACAAGGATGATTACCTGCTAATATGAAAAGAAGCAGTTTGATTTGTAAATTTGGATTCATAACCATGTAATATAGTTTTGACATGGTCATGAATCAAAATTTACAAATTCTAGAGACTACTTTTGTTAATCTGATATCTGTAGTTTTGTTAAAGCAGTGACTACCAGAGAATGGGCAAATAATCTGATAGCACAGATCATATCAGAGATTACTTTATAATTATGTGTTAGGAATACAGCATTGATGGTCATAGGCTAGCAGGGATATACCCAATGCAATCAACTGACATGTCATCAGACATACTCAGGCAATTATGCTTCCAAGGTATACATCATGACAAGTGAAAATGATTTAAGTGAATTGTCTACTTGACAAGAGCAGTGCATGGGTGCTGAGGGGTCTTCAAATGCTTATTTCTAATTTCTATAATTCAGTAATATGTTTGCCCTTTTTGTGACCTTCATGATCAAGTTGAATAGGTATGTCTTCTTCACTTCTACTACATGTAAAGAACATTCTATTCTAGTAAATGTGATTTAGTTCCTTTATTTGATATATTATTCTATTCATTTTGCTTAAAATGGACCTGCAAACATTGCAATCTTATGCTATGTTGACAATTTTGACTTAAAACAGAGTTGGTTGAAGATCATTCATAAATATGACTCTTAATGATATTCTTTTAGGAAAAATCATGTTTATAGGAATTTGAAACTATCC
Source organism: Ophiothrix spiculata (assembly GCA_000969725.1). Lineage (NCBI taxonomy): Eukaryota > Metazoa > Echinodermata > Ophiuroidea > Amphilepidida > Ophiotrichidae > Ophiothrix > Ophiothrix spiculata. Next base: position 15,514 of record JXSR01S034134.1, read on the forward strand.
TTCATATGAAAAGGATTTTAGAATTTCTTAACATAAATTAACAAATTAATATAAACACTTGTATAACATTGTTTCATAGGTAATAACCCTAACCGTCGCACGTTGAAAAACGGCTTAAGTCCAAATACGTCATATGTGGCCTACCTTGGCAGCAATTTCATGCCCATTTATATCTGCCGTCTATGATGTATTTGGACTTAGGCTAATTCCTGTTTTCTTCCTGTCGAAATTTGTAGTACGTAGGAGGGTAACGGTTAACGTACATACTTGTACATTGATTTTAACAATGTCCCATGTAATGAGACATACAAATCAGGGATTTACCCACTAAATCAAAGGCTTATTGGCTACAAGAATATCATTGAATAAATCTAAGCTACCTGATGTCTTTAAGTCACAATAAATTGAATGCTAAAAGATGTTTGTTCTAAAATGCCAGCTGCATCATCAAGAAGAGCTGTCAATGCTGTCCTTGAGATTTGCAGTGTTGATTGTCATTTTGGATAGAGTTTAACTTAAATTGTACCGGTGTTTGAAGTATGCGCTATTTTTGACCAGTGAATTTCTGCTTGATAAAAAGTGATGATGACAAGATAATTCAATGGCCTTGTTTGTAACAAAACTTGATGTACATTCTTTAATTCTCATATATTCAGATCTCTTTTATAAATAAATATAATTCTTGTTGGCATGATTTGAACACAGTATAATTCTGATGTTCAATTGGTGACAGTCTCTTTCACATGATCTGTTAGTGAGGTAATCTATACTTATTAAGGTGTAATGAATGGCTCTTCCAGTGTATATAATTTAAGAAACTGCTATTTTTTGCTAATACTAAAAATGTTGTATTAATTAGGTATAGTCGTATGCATGAGAATAGATTTATTTGTACTATGCTAATAAAAAGGAAGATAGTATCCAAACCAGGGTACATTTTAAGGTAGTTGAGGGGCAAAGCAATTTTCAAAGGGGAAATGAAAAATGCCTTCTATTTTAAGCATTTTGCAAGGGCATCTCGGCAACTTCAGCTAAACAGAAAGGGCATCAAGGCACCTTGTCATTGTAAAAGGACATCAAGGCAAGTACTAGTTAAATAAGGGAAATTTAAAAGAAATGAAGAAAGAGACCACTTTATAAAATAAAATAAAAAAAGCGTTCGTTTAACCGTCATTGGTCATGACTGTTGAATTTTGCACCTGTAATAAACTAGGTTTCCTGGCAAATTTGTACACACTTTATGACTTACAAAAATAACAGACGGTCAAAATAATATCTTCAAACCCCTTTTATTAAATATATGAAGTCATATAACCAACAAAGTTTTGTTTGTCAGGCGAATATTTTACTGCCCTGCAACGTGAAATCTACGTACAGGGCGGCGCCATTGAACATCCAAATAGTCCACTGGATATCCCGCCTTTACATTGACGGCACCGGTTCTTGGAACAGAAAAACAAAAATAACCGCGGCGACTTTAACTATAAATAGGACAGATTTGTTCACAATTTCGTGGAAACAAATGGTGCATTAAAGTATTGTAAACATGTAATTAATTAAACATTTGGATTAAATTTGGGAATGTTTCCTATCATATCAAACAACATCATTCCATTATTCTTTTTTTTTTTTTCCCCATGAAAAGGGCACTACGGCAATAATATAAAAGGGCACGGCATGTGTGCCGTCGGTGCTTTTGTGTTTTTCTGGGCATCGCGGCAACAGTATGGGGCACCAACGACATTTGCCGTCGGTGCCGTCGGTTAAAATTTACCTTGATCCAAACCCAGGTCACAATTTGGAAACACGCAGATATAGACATCAGTCCATAGTAAAATAAATACTAAGCAAAAACAAACAAGACACACCATGGGCACGGAATTTTGTACTGAAACAACTATAATAAAAATATGACAGACTTAAAGAATCTCTTACAGTAGCTTACATTATCTAAAAATTTTGAAGGTAATTCAATACAATTTGTTGCAAGATAAGTTACTATTATTTGGAGGAACCTAAAGATGATCTAAGGATGATTGAGATGGTTACTGCTGATGTCATCTTGACAAGAGAATTCGTGCAAAGATTTATTTCATTTGTTTTGTGATGATCAAGAAAAGATAACATAAAAACAATGCAATGTTGTGAAGTAACTCTGCCTCAAGGCAACAGTATCATCTAACAGTAACAGTACTATCTATTTGAAATGATCTAGAATAATGCTTTAGGTATCATAGGACTCTTTTCTTACAATGATGTCAAGTTCCAAATTAACATTTAAATAAGTAGATAATACACTTTTGTCATATTTTTCTAGTGTTATTCTTGGTTCCAAGAACGCAAAACATGAAGCTTTGATTATAACCTGTTATATTCTCAACGCAATACTGCATCCTATTGTGTTCAAATATGCCAAGGGAAATAGAATTATTGTTACTCTTACAGCACATAAGCAGAGGTATATCCCCACATACTTCACTGGAGTTTTGAAATAGAGATATGACCTATTATTTTAAGCATTGCTAAGTTACCACCATGTTTTGCCTTTACAGGCCATTAACTCAGAATTCTTATTCCTGACTTTCCACTCATTTTGCCAGAGCATCACACATATTCTTTTGTGTGATATTCTTTCGTGTGGGTTAATAATTCAAGGCCATATAGTAGACTCTAATACTGCTCCAGTAGAATGAGGGAATTAGTCCCATCTTTTATAAACTTTTCCCATCACCTTTTACATGCTTTGTTCAGATAATTGAATTAGTTTATGAATTAAAAATGCTAACTTGAATAATGATGACAAAAATAACAAGCAAATTTGATGAAGTTCAGAATAAATGTTATAAAACTTATAGTAATTCGTCAAAACCATTTTTATATGTTTAATTTTTATTTATTATAATCCAAACCAGTACAGTGATATCATTTTTATTCTTTTCTATGGTTGCAATGTTACCCTACCAAGCCTTATATTGTGGCATTGGCTTTAAATTTGAATATTGCAAGGTCGAAATGTCATTGCATTGAGATATTGTAAATTATGTGTCTTATCAAATTGATGTTTGATAAATGTTTATAGCTATATCTAGTACTAATGAATCTTTTTTTCAAGTGAATCACATTGCTTTGTTAAAATTAAATGTCTTTTATTTTCTCACATTTAAAAAAAAAAAATTTTAGTTAGAATTTGACTGGAAAATACTGTAACATTACATTGCTGACCTTTTTGACAAGGACATTGACACACTATTAGAATGTTTAGTATCCAAATTAGCCATGAATGTCAACTCATATATTTCCATAAAGAAATTGATGTTTCACTGACAGAATTGACAATCAATTTGGTAAATCAATTGCTGAAGGTCATTGTTTGCAGCTAATTATAGGATATATTTTGGATTGCAACCTCATAAGACATTGTAATAATTTGTTCTTGTTTAAAACAAAGATGATGAGCAATAAAATGACAATAAAACTGTGATTCAAACTGGTTTGGCAGGTAAAATGCAAAGTAAAGAGTTGATATTATATTGTCCTTTTGTTTAGACTGATTCATATACTAAATAATTGTATGGAGAATAACAGTATTGATGAACTATTTAAACATTGGCTCTGTTCATAAGTGCAGTACTGAAAAAACATTTTTGTTAGGACTGAGCTTGACTCCACTATCATAAAGAATAATTTACTTAGTATATCCTATGGTGATGATAAACTGATGCAAGTCATTAATTTATTCGATGACTTACATCATTTTTCTCCAGCATAGAGTGTTTTATAAAATATGGATTTTAAATCAACCAAAAGTTTTTTCATGGAGGCTTTTAATGCATCTTGAATCTTATAGAAATAGTTTTAAAATGTTTCATTTCCCTCAAAGGCTAGAAAAATATGAATATTTAGTATGCACTGGGTTTATTAATATCCATAGCCATTTTAACCAACATAATTTTGTTGTCTATGTGTTTTGCCTCAAGTGAATTTCTTTCCCTCCATTTTTACCTTGCCCCTTTGTGGACAATTATTTTCTTTAATTGATTCGTCGTAATGTTTACAGGAAGTGTTTTGTATATATCTTTATGCTGTTATTGATTGATGTACAAAATGGTTAAAGATGAGCTAATGATTTTCCTATGTAGGAGCCATCAACTGATTTTCTGCTGTTAATTAGTAAGATTGTGAACGTAAGGCAACAGCAGTTATACTCCTCCTTCCAGTGTGAAGTCAACAGAGGATCACACATCCCTCTCGAGTGCATCGTTATGTCTTTACAGAATGCTAATTGAAACAAGAATAAGTGAAGGAAGGAATCTATAAATACAGATAACTTCTTATGGGAGTTATTAATGTGTTTTAAGTATGGTTTGCTTGATACAAATTGTATTTTAATTTCATATTGGCAGAAGATCTATGATGTTATTAAAGGGCATATAAATTGAACGTTTATTTCTTGTTTATTGCAATGATTTTATGTATTCAATGAATTCAATTTAGGTACAAGTATTTTGATAAATGGTTTGAGTAGATTTTAGGGTTTCTAAAATATGCTATATTTAAGATGTGTTTAATCATGGAAATAATAGAATTATTCTATTATTTCCATGGTTTAATGGTAATTTCACTTCAAATTATCAGAATTTCAAGTGAAATCCTATCCTTTTATAACATTTTAACAGAGATTTTGATGCATACATTAGATTGTCTTAATGGAAGTTAATCTATACTAAAATTTCATATTAAACACATATTTTTCTGAAAATTAATTAGCTGCTATTATCCATTTACATAAAAGCAGTAAACACAGTAAAGTGTGTGATTTAAACAGTTGAGTGAGATTAGTGGTACTGTTAGTCAATACCATTGGGTACACTGTCATTGTGTTGTGGGGTAAAATTTTAAAACTAAATCAATACTGGCAATATGTAGGAAATCCAAAATCTGCATTTTCTACCAAGAGATAAAGTTGCTTTGAATCCTGAAAATAGAGTCTGCATCCCAATATCTAATAATTTCCTAGATATGTTAACTATTGTATATGAACAAACTAACCAATTTTGTGGTAGTAAAGAAGCAGAATATATTTGAGTCTTAATACAAGCAGCACATTGAATATAAATGGCTAGTTTGAAAGTAAGCCTTTCAAAAATTATGGTAGATTGATCAATTTGAGTATATACTGTCATGATCTTTCCTGAGTTCAATAGATAATATTGTAGGAAAGCATCGTAATTGAGCTGACGTTCCATTTGTTTCAAGCATCAGCAGAGCTGAAAATTGGTAAATTAGACTGTGCTTCTGTGTCCTTCAAATTATAATTGACTTGAGCATTTTTAAATGCTCAAGTCAATTAAAAGTACATTTGAAAGCAAATCACTGTTGCATCAAGTAATTTGATATCGAAAAGATATCTTGAGATGGGTTTAGAATTTCTTCACTAACTTGAACTCTAGATTTTGCAAGGTTGAAATGAGCCATTGATGTTATTGACCTGCAGTGCAACTGTTGCATCTGAAGTCTCATGGGCTGTGCATTAACCGGACACTACTAGGTGTTAGATTTCAAGCTTTTCATGCATGCTTGCTGTAAAATATAATTGACTTTTGACAATTGGATATATCCCGAGGCTCTTAAAACACCTCAGATTTGTTCTGAAAAGCTTTGTTATATATAAAATAACACCTTGACAAAATCAAATTCTGTGTTGTACTTGCAAAGTACGTATTGCTTTCATCTATCATTATGGATGTCAAATGGAAATATGCAGCCAGTATGCACAGTTTGCGACTTTTCAATCATTTAATAACACATACTGGAGGTTGATGAGGTTGTTAAGGGGGGACAACACGTTACTCAATGTTACGTTTTTGCAAGTTTATTTTGTTTTTAACAAAGTGCTTAAAGTTAATTAAAGTACACATTTCCAGAAAGGAATTTTCACAAGGAACATGATGGTGATGTTGACTTTTGAGAAAATCCAAAAAAAAAAACATTTTTTGGCCATTTTGGCTTCCAGACAAGCTAAAAATAACAATTTTTTTAAAAATGACTTCAGTATGGGAATTTTAATTTAAAACACCCTCTCAGATGTTGCGTCATTTTTATTTATTTTCATGCCAAATAAGGTCAAAAATTCACTTTTTTTCTATTTTTGGTCATTACAAATAAATGAATTCTAGTACATCTACAAGTGTTCAGTCAATTTAAATTATGTTTGGCTGTTAAGTATACGTTCAATAAGAGAAACCTGTATGTTAATCATTCATTATTTCGGGCTCTATACGGTGATGTGTGACTGACACTTTACATGTGAGCACTTGAGTACATTTGATATGACAAGCAACAGGCATCTGGTTATTTGATATCAAGCGATAAAATTGGTTTTGAGTATTTTTCACAAACTTGCACTCTATTTTTTGCAAGGATAAAATGAGCCGTTTATGTCATTGGCCTTTAGTGCCACTGTGTTATATCCTATCTCCTAAGGGCTGTGCATTAACTGGACACTACTAGGTGTTAGATTGCAAGCTTACCATGCATGCCTGGCTTAAAATATAATTGACTTTTGACAAATGGACATATCCCAAGGCTCCAAAATCTCTTCAGATTTGTTTGTGGAAAGATTTGTTAAGTATAAAACAAAACCTCTATTTAAAGGTGCTGCAATTCATGATACTGATGTGACGAAAACCTCACCTCGGTTCTAGCTAAATAAAAATAAGGGTACAACATAAATGTATGCTGAAATTTCGACTGAATTCCGACCATTTATATTCAAGTTGCATGGATTCCAGCATTTTAAAAATCCCAGTAGGCTACTGGGTTGTAATTACTGCCAGGCCCTGACATTAATTAGAAAATGACACATTTTATCACTTTTCTCAAAAATGCAAGCACAATTGACAGAATGGTTTTGGGTTTGTTACACGTGCCAGTAAAGGCCTCTTATTAAAAAAAACTCAATATTGATAGACGTGGCCTTGAGCATGAAAAGTGGATCATGAATTGCCTCTTTTAGGATGTATTTGAGAAATTTTGACTAAACAAATTTTTTGACATTGTTTGTATTCTATATTTGTGTGTTCAGCCAATTTAAAGTACGGTTGAAATTGAAATTTATACCATAAAACATAAGGTACATATCAGAGAAATTTGGTTAAAACTAATAATACTGATAAAAATGTCATGTGCAAATAGATGTTTAAGATAAACAAGATTCAGCATCTAATGATATAAGAATATAAACTTGAATAAAGCCAAAATTATTTGATATGCACATATTTAAAGCTGAAAGGTACTTTGCTCTTTGATAGATTGATTGAATTAATTAAAAAGCAAACAAATTTGTAATGGTAATTTCAATCTACATAGAACCATTCCATCCAGGGAAGTATTATTGGATCTTATTGCAGTTCTAATTATGCATTCTTACATATACACACAATCAATATGGTAATTGATGCTATTTTGATATCTTTTTCAATTATCTACAGATACGTAATAGGGTACTCTTGTAATATGGCTTAATTTAGCAATATCTTGCCACAGAATATCATTTAAAGGTGGTATAATTGGCTAGCCCTTAATTGGAATTAACAGTTTGTGTTCTAAATATTGAAAAGACTTTTGCAAAGGTGAATCCCAGTAGGTAAATAGTTACTTTTTGACTGAAATTGAGTACATAACTTTCCAGTGGATTCTCAGTGTTAGTTTTAAGTGCGAGTGCTGCCCCATTTATACACCATTTATCACTATCTGTACTCTCCAATGTATATCATTTTTCAAATACTGATCTTGCTTCTTTTTATGAGGTACATAATGACAATGGTAACAGTTTATGTGGGTTGTGGTGAAAAAGGGATGCAGTTTTCATCCCCTCCATATAGCTCATTGTAGCATATCTGATGTATACTAGTTGTTACGAGCCATCAACTGCACCCTTTTGCCGCCGCGGCCCACATACAGTGTGTCCCAATAAAAATTGTGCAAGTTGAAAAGCGCCCTCTGCGGTAAAACTAAAATGCTAGTTTCATTTAATGGTATATCATTGTAAAGGGAATACTCCAAACTTTTAAATGCCGTTTATTCTGTTCAAAATGCTTATTTGTTGTTGAGATATGACTGATTAAATGCAGAAGTGAAAAAAGTGGGCCACTTTAGGACTGAGCATTTTAATCAAGAAAATATGAAGTTTATCCATTCCATGTTATTGAAATTAACAGCTACTAAATGTGGTTATTTAGTATCACTCTTGTTTCCTACATCTATTATACATACAAAATGAGTAAAATACGATGGTGTGTTATGGAGTTGTAATGTCATCAATCGAGATGGTATTAGGCCCTAAAATGTCAAAAATGTTTAATTTTCACTTGAGATTGTAATTTTGCAAATTGCTAATCCGCCATGTTTTATGACTTCATGAAATTGACTGCCCTTACTGGTTCACTTCTGCATTATTATAATTAAGCATATCTCAAGATTGAAATAAGCAAATTGATAAGAATAAACGGCATTTGAAAGCTTGGAGTCTCTTCTTTACAATGATGTACCATTATTTCAAACTATTATTTTGGTTTCGCCACAGGGGTGCTTTTCAACTTGCACAATTTTATTGGGACACACTGTATATTAACTACAATAGCTGACAAAATATCTATTTAAAATTTAACAACTGTACTTGAAAGTGTTTTCACCACAATAAGTTTCATCAGGTGTTTGTGTATGGATTACATAATCATATTTTTAGGGGGAGGGAATGTGGAGGCAAAAACTATTAGAGGCAAAGTAATCAACTATGTAAGT
>JXSR01S034136.1:11386-22293 GCA_000969725.1 Ophiothrix spiculata
GTTGAAATCATCAAAACATCGAAACAACTCAGCATTCAAATCAATCATTATGCACGTTTGAAAAGCATGCATTCAATCATTGTAGATGCTAGCCCAAATTTATTTTGTTTAACTTTATGACATAAAATACCTGGTCCCCAGTAATTACTTGCATTGACGCCCATTTTTCATTTTTTTTTGTTTTTACATTTTAAAACTCTGATCAAGTTTACTTTATTAAAAAAGCCATGACAAAGAAATTAAAGCATTGGACACATTGGAAGATATCATAAGCATCAACACCAGGGGTTTTCAATTTTGGTATTACCTATGATAGTAGCAACGTCCTACATATTTGGATTATACTTTATTGTTTGACGTGGTCTGATTAACAATGTCTCATCTACATGGATGATATTTTAGTGTTTGTCATTATCTTGGAAGCACTTTGAACTTTGGATTTTATGAATACATTTTATAGAATGGAAAATGTATATTTCCCTATTTTGTGGCGCGTCACTGTTTTTTCCAGATAAAATTTTCCTATATTTGTTAACTCAACACAAAATGTTTGAGAACAGTGAAAAAAATGGACAAAATCACATGTTGATACCATATTACCATTTTCCCACCATATTTCCCTAAATTACTATTCTTTTACACCTCCCTCTTTTCCCGGTAGATTGGCAAAACTTTTCTCGGTGATAAACTTGTTACGCCACTGTCTATATGGACAGTGATAAATTTTTATGTTTGACGTTTTCTTTGAGGCAGGTATATATATGAAATTGTAGTGTTTGGCCTTGTGTTGATATAATAACCGTAACATTTCTTTTCTTCAAATGTATTGACACCGTGTGAGCCATCATATTTAGAGATGATGCAATTTGACTGTAATATCAACTCTTCAAGGTAGCAATATTGATGCCATCTTAATTACTTTTGAACGTGACCGAGTTTACATAAACTTCCTCGGTAGCAATCACGTGTCGCAATTTTTAATCGTCTAAGACGCATAGGTGATGATCTGATTTGTTCAGAAAAGGGGAGAGTGACTAAATGAGGGGAAGGGTTGAAAAGTTCATTTGAGAAGTTGGTTAGCTTAAATTAAACAATGATTGTTGATGATTAACCTGATTGATAGAAACAATGGGTGCAATGCCTGTCACTGTTTTATGACCTGCTTTTGAAAAAAATCAACCTTGAAGATGAAATTAAATTTAAAAACACACGCTAAAGTTAAAATCTCTAATTATATAAATAGAAAAATTAAGTTAAGTAAGTTTCTGTAAATATGAGCTGACCATGTACCTGCAGATCTATTCACAAACTTTAGTAAACATTGCAAATAAGATATGTAAGTAAGGGGAAGCCATGTTTGTTTTCCCCTCATTAATACAATTGTGTTAATGTTTTGTTTTCATCAGACAAACAGCGATGTGAAGGAAATATTTTCCACGCTTGGTTGAAATAAACGAACTTGCTTTATTTTAGGTCATTTTTGTTTGATTTCTTAAACCAAAATAATATTAGTGTTCACTGCGGCAATTGCAGCCCACGCAGAAGCTCGTAGATGTCGTGCAATAAACAGCAATAACTTCTGAATACCATACATTAGCAATGTGCAACATCTCTATTCTTGAAAATCCTATGGAATATACATGAAATTGCATGCTGCCTGCTTATTCCATGTTTGCATCGAATAGTCACATTGTGAGCAACAGACTTTGCATATGACCAGTTTGCCATCAGATTGGACAGAAGATGTCTGTCCTAAAATTAGCTCATCCTGTTTTTTTTTTCATGCACAAAGCTTTTCAATTTCATGTCACATGAAGAAAATTGCCACGGAAAATGTTATACGCTTTCATTAACACCTTGTCACATTTTGGCACATATTTATCTATCCGACATTTATTTTTGTATGGCGAATTGCCACGGATCCAGGCACTAAGTTAATCGTTTTGGAAAAAAGACAAGAGAGTGTATTAACGGCAATGCCCTGGAAACTTTGCGTGCAAATCAGCAAGATTTGTCATCAATATACAAATTATACAAGATCTGATTTCGAGGAAATTATGGTAAATGCTATAGGTGATATTATTATTTTTCTTTAAGATGCCCTGTTGAGGAACCTTCAAACTTTTGGTGAACTATTGTGTCATTCGACACCTGATGTGACCTATCAGCATCAAGATTTTGTCAAAATCAATGCCAAGTTTGTTGATCAGTTTCAAAGTTTAGAGCTTACCCGAAGATCAAGATCAAAATGCTATTGCATAATCTTGATATTCCCAGTGTTGAAGTAGGTTGAAATGCCACTAAAAACGTCTTCTTGGATGTTAACGGTTGTAAATTTAACCTGACGTTTTCTTACATTCGTGTTCTTTTCAAGAAAGTTGTAAGAAGACATTACATTGGAGAAAATTGGCCATGCATCACTGATGAGCGGTATCAACCGATCATATTTAATCCCCTTACTTCAGTTGAGCGCAGATTTTATATTTATATACTAACAATAATCTCGAAGGGACATGCGTGGCCTAGCGGATAATTCCACGACTGTTAATCACTAGGCATTGAGAGTCGTGGGTTCGAATCCGGTGAGCGCGAGCGGTGTGTGCAGTGACCTTGAGAAAGATACTTACCCTAATGTGCTTCTCTCCACCTAGTTGTCAAATGGGTACCAGCTTTCTTCAATGCTGGGAAGGTAACAGACTCGCGGAGAAGGTAGTGTGGCGATCAGCTGCGATCTCTTCACCGCAAATATAACAAATTGTGGAGTCTTGCCAAATCGCTTGGATGGGCACTCCTACCTGTGCAATACAGGCCGTCCCCTTCGGATGGATGGCCTAAATAACTCAACAAGACGTATTAAAATTATAAATTGTACGACTTTATCTGTGGATATACGGAAATCCTTTATAGTTAGCTATTAAGCCACTGCAGGACACTATTTCAAAGAGAAAATCTTTAAAGGATATAATTCATTTTCATGATATCATCTGACCAATAATTGACCTCAAAAAATGAAAAGAAAGTGCCAAGAAGTTGTTAGTTCAACGGATGAGTTTTGATAGCACTAGATTTCATGATTCAACGTACCTGTTTCCGGCTCTCTGTCAATCGCAGCATTTCAGCATTGCGAAAGGCTCAAAACGTACCAGGTCCTTACTGAATAACATGACATAGCCTTTTGATGACCCCCTTCTCTTTGCCACCCATGCCAAATAAATGAGGGGACAACACTGCTATGCAATGTTTTAATACTTGGATTGAAATATTTGATATTAAATCCATCTTTATTCTTTTCATAAGCAAAAAAATGTTAATTTTCATTTTATTTTTCCGAGTCAAAGAACGCGATGAATTTTGTAACGTCCGATGCGCCCTACTAGAAACGACAGTGTACTTATTACTTATAACAGAAATGCATCGAACTTTGTCTATGTTAACCTATGTTAACAGATACGTATTTCAAAATGTTAAATGACTTCTTCGTTAAAACAAGTATTGAAAATAACAATCAAACGCACACGCAAATATCACAACGCGTACGTAATTTTAGTGTTGCAAACAGAGCATTCCATTCATATTGCACATACTTTGATTTCTTGATTTGTAGATTGTAAGAAACATCAAGGGAGTGTGAATAGTTCGGTTTACTCACAGATTTATCACAAAACATTAAAGCAGGAATGTTTAATTTTATTTTGTCAAATAATAGGCTAATGTTAAAGAATCACTTTTTAAGATAATTTCAGATCTTTCTCAGATTGATGATTTATCCCAAATTATCTAGTACTGTCACTCAAAAATAAAATTCTGAAATATATACGACTTTATACAGGAGAGATAGTATCTCAGCCTTCAGCAACATAAAGGAAAAATACAATTTCAAGTCAATTTCAAGTGACCTCAAGAGTACAACGACCTAACTGTTTTGCGAACTTTTATGAGCACGACACGAATACATTTCGATACAAACCTCAATCTTACTACAAATAGCATACTATTTTGGTATGCAAACATACACTTCTTTTTAGAGGACTTGATTTTTCATCTTAAAAATGGCCATAAAAGTACCTTGGCCATTGTGAACAGCCAATGCCAGGGTCAGGGAATGAGAAGTCTATGAGAGGTACGGATGTCCTTAAATGTAGTCAAGGACTGTTGGCAAGTGTACATGGATCATGTTATCAGAGGTTATAAAAATGCCGCTAGTGATTAAGGACGTTCTTGTCAGCGACTTTGTCAATTGAACAATTAAGAGGACGATTTAATGTCCCTAAAGTCATCTGAAACAAAGTTCATCATCTGTTATTAGGGCATCGCGCCAAAATTTGGATAGTTATGAAACATTTGTTATTGACAGCTCTTGCTAACACATGAGGTGATCACAATTCTCAATTTGTTTATTTTGTGATGTTAGAATTTATAAGTCACTGTCCTGTAGATTATATATCTTGTATCTTTTAATGACAAAAATGATACCACTAAATAAAACATTAAAGAATTTTCAGTGCGCTTATTTGTATGTCACAGCTTTGGTAACAAAATATACAACCACCGCTTTGACCGAACCACTGATATAATAGCTTATGATAACTATTATACATGTCATACAAAAATATCCATGACATCTGTTAAATTTACTAGCATTGTATTTAGTTTTAAATTTTTGCCAGAGGTTGCATTTGGAAGATATATATATAAATAACTTGTTATAAATACATCATTTTTGCTCACATTAATTAAAAGTTAGAAAGACCTGACAAAACAAATTTCAGTCCCGTACCTTTGCATTTATGAGAACACCAAAGGTGAACACATATGTTGTAAAGGTTTTACCGGTACTTTAAATTAGCTCCTTGGTTAAAGTTACTCGATAAAAAATTTCTAAAATTTCTGATGATATATATATATATTCTTTATTTCAACACGGTAAAAACATGTTCAATATAAAATCATTGTTCTTCCACATGTCCGTGATAACATTAAAAAACACACTAAAAGATATACTTAAATTACACAAGAATATACGATTTAAACAATAAAAATGGAAGAACGTTACAAGCTTTAGGAAACAATTACACAATAGATGATAAGAATTAATATAAAATTATAGGCACAGAGGCCAATATACAAATCTAAAATAGAGGTAACTTCCAGACTCAGCTTTCTCACCTTTCAATCACACTTTCACTCACCTGACACAATTATCTCATTCTCGATTAATAAAGTACTACATACATCATTGATTAAGTACATTCGTCGAATTCACCCTCATTCACACTTCAACATTTTGAGTTACCTCGTTAAAACCAAGAGTTTAAAACCAAATATTTTTTTTGATTATAGAAACAAATGTATATTAACATAAAAAATTGACAAATTTGAGAAGTATACATAATAAAAAATTAAAATAACATAAATTGATTAATAACGCATAAAATTACATAAAAATAGACATCCTCTGGTTAAAATTAATTCATTGCATACATAGTTTTAAATGCACTTGTGTTGATTGCACTTTTTACATCATCGTGTAGAGAGTTCCATCTTATTGCACCGGTGTATGAAAAGCTGCGTTTTTTGTATTCTAGTCTAGGAAATGGAACGTACAAATGAGTTGAGGAGGTGGATCTTGTGTTATACGATGTTTCCCTTACTCTAAAACGTTTATTTAAATACTTGGGTGACATATCATTCATTACTTTATACATCGTTAGGTCATGATGGAGATTATACCTGTCATAAGTGGTTTTCCAGCCTAGTGTATTTAATGCGGCTGTACTAGAATCTGACCAACCTGTCTTAGTAATAATTTTCGCTGCTCGGTTTTGAAGAATTTGGATCCTTTGTTTTTGTGTTTGACAGGTTGATCCCATAATCAAAATGTGATTCAACCATACTATGATAAATCATATTAAGATAATGAGTTCCAAGAAAACATTTTGCCTTTTTTAACATAAAAATACCTGATATCAAGTGATATATCTGAAAAATAAGACGATATCTTCTGAAGATATCACACAGCATGTCCACGGGAAAATCAAACGTTGTTTGCGTTCATGGTTAAACTGACCTTTCTTTGAACCTGAAAATCTTGACTCCAACGGTAGCACTTTCATTTCATTTCATTTCATATTTATTCAGTCCATCAACATACAACATTAAAAGGCGCTGACGATACATATATACATTATTAAAAGAACAGTAAAATATTTAAAAACAAACAAGAAAAGAGAAAGTACGTTGATAAGACCGAGGATAGCCCAAAAAGCCACAAGAGCTTATTTCCATTGGGGTCCCACACGAGGAACAAAACATGAATGACAAAAAAGAAGGAAAAAGGAACATCCAGATCAGAGCAACCATAAGGAAAACAAAACAGTCAAGTACCAGAACTACCACCCTCTCTCATCCTAGCTTTTGTGGCCAGTTGACCTTTAACTTCTTTTTTGAAGTTGGCATAGCTATTGATGGATTTGATATTGCTAGGGAGGCAGTTCCAGGCCTTGACTGCAGTGTACTGGAAAACTTAGGAACCACAAAATTGAGATGGCTATCCCTGGTCTTATACCGGTGTCTTTCAGAAATCTTTAAAAAATGATCACTCATGTAATCTGGCGACATGTTATTATAAATTTTAAAAACATGGTTAAGCTTTAATTGCTTTACTCTGTCATCAGTGTTTAAAAACCCAAGCTTATCAAGCTCATCCTGTCCAACATGAGTCCGTGAATCCATACCAAGAGTAAACCTAACAATTTTATTTTGCATGACTTGAAGTTTGTTTTTAAATTTTTGAGAAAGACCAGAAAACCAAGAGGAGCAAGAATAATCAAAATAGCACTGAATTAAAGCAGAAACTAAAGTTTTGCGAGTTTTTTGATCAAGAAACTGAGCTTGTCTGTATAAAAAATTGAGTCTTGAACCAGCCTTTTTAAGAACATTGGTAGCAATTGATTCGCCTGATAAGCACTGATCTAATGTGATACCAAGATACTTAACAGAGTCAGTAGATTGGATGGGTTTATTATTGCACATGACATTAAAATCAGATTGTTTTTTCAACTTCCTTTGTGAACCGAATAGAATGGCCTCGGTCTTACCCAGGTGAAGAGACAGCTTGTTATCAATAAGCCACTGTTGACATGAATCCAATTCTTTGCTGAGCTTGTGAGATATTTCTCTAGGATCTTTCCCATCAATAAGCAATGCACTATCATCTGCATAGGGTAATAACTTACAGTCAACACTGATGGGCATGTCGTTGACGTAGCAGAGAAATAAGAGTGGTCCCAGGACACTGCCTTGGGGCACACCACATTTAATTGGTATAGGCTTGGAGTTGGATTTATTAACACAGACAATCTGCTGTCTTCCACCCAGGTAAGACCTAAACCAGTCCACTGATTCAATCCCCATTGCACGGAGTTTATTGCACAAAATATCATGGTTGACCGTGTCGAATACTTTCTGTAGGTCCAACATCACCATACCAGTGTAGTTGCCCTGAGAAATCTGTGTACGCACATGATCAGTGAGATGAATAAGGAAGGTGTCTGTAGAGTAGGTACCCCTAAATCCGGATTGATAAGAATAAAGAAGATGATGATCGGTTAAGTACTGGTAAAGTTGACTGTACACAGACTTCTCAAGAACTTTGGAGACTACACTTAGTATGCTGATGGGCCTATAATTTGTAACAAATGTTTAATTCAAAGTTTGCCTTTCCATGATCATGATGAAGGATAACTCATTGTCGGGAACGGAATCTGTCTATATGATCAGGTATCACGACCTTTTGTAAAAGATGATTCCGTTTTGAAATCAGTTAAGTGCAAGTTATTGCAATGATGCATTTATATTTGTTTTAAAAAGATATTTGAGGGGACCATGATCACAAAGATATTAAGAATAGCATATAAATAGCAGAGAATAGATACTTTTATAAAATCTTGAATGGATCGACAAAAACACCACACGCCACGGCTAACGTTACAGCAAAATAGCTTGAAGCGACAACAGACATTTTGGTTTGAAACCTTACACATGTCAAATAACTTAAAAGGGGTTTTCTCAAGGAAATTAAAATATTGCGGTATTGAGATTTGTCAAAAAAGATTTAAGTGCCCTACGGAGCTATAAAAAGATGAGAGAGTTAAATGTGAAATGTTGGGTTAAATTTGAATACAGAAAAGTATGTCAACAATGTGTTTACATCTGATATGTAAGTGTAAAATTGATATCTACCACGTTCACTTAACAAACAACCACTTTATTAAACAAGTAATCATTCGCTCCCAGTGTTTGATATTTAGTCAAGTCAATTTGACATCAATAATTATATAAGTGACCTTCGATCTGTCAAAAAAGAGGGAACCATAGTGTAACCAAGACATCCAAAAATATAGTTTTAACTTCAATGATTGCATTTTATCTAAAATTATTGTTTTCTCTCCATCTGCAGAATCTTACAACTTACCGCATAGGGCAAAACCAACTCTAATAAAAATCATCTAACTAATAAAGTTGATTATATGTTCAAGTTTTTTTAATCATAAATGGGGTATGTATGTTAAAAAATCACCGCACTATTGCTGAAGCAGCAAGAGCAAACTATAATGAGAATCATTTTTAGAATCACACACATCTTTGTATCTCAAACTCAAAGCAATTGCTATATTTCTATCCAGCTTACTTTCTCCACGCTTTCTGTTGAAACCTGTCAATCAAACCACATTCCTACCAATAAGTGTTGTTTTTGCTAATCTGTAAACTCTATCTGTCATCAGTCAGTCACGGTCAAGGTGCATTCATTGATGGTCACACCGATTGAGACTTGACCGTAGGCAGGACCAATTTCCTGTGGCGATACCTTGTCAACACCAATAATATCTAATTTGGTGAGATTGTTTAAAGATTTTGGTATAAAATATGACATGTCCTCAAGCCATTGTCATAAAGCATGTGAGAACAAGGAGGTTGGCTAAGAGTTTTCCTTATGGTTGGGTCAAATTAAGGTGAATGTAACTGGCAATGACGAAGCTGTTTTATAACAATTACATGTAGTATTTTATAATACTATAATTAAAACGAATCAGATAATAAACACAAAATGGAAGGCGAGAAAATACATAGAGTAAACCACGCCTTCC
This sequence comes from Ophiothrix spiculata, assembly GCA_000969725.1. Taxonomy (NCBI): domain Eukaryota; kingdom Metazoa; phylum Echinodermata; class Ophiuroidea; order Amphilepidida; family Ophiotrichidae; genus Ophiothrix; species Ophiothrix spiculata. Next base: position 20,533 of record JXSR01S034136.1, read on the forward strand.
TAGATCCTGGTTGCATCTTTATAAAATATGTGATGCCTCACCCCGAAAAGGGGGAGAATTTCCAGCACATTTTCTGTTGTAAAATTTAATTGCCTTGATCAATTTCAACAAATAAGGTGTCATTTTAAAGCTTAGAAAATGTTATAACAGATGAAATGATAAAATCAAAATTGATATAATCTGCAAAGTCCCCCTTTATGGATGAGCCATCACATATTTCTTCCTACACATTTTCGCATTTGCCATTTTTTTATCTGATCTTACTAAATGACTTATGACCTCTTGACATTGCATCGGGAATTTTGTCGAAGATGGGTTAGAAGTCAGTCATGAATTATGATGATAATTACCAAATCTAAACATTTTCTGATTTCAACATGATTTACTGTAAACTCTGATCCCATATCAGGTAATTTGCGTGACAATACAAACGCCTTCATTGTTATGTTAATCAGGTATAAAAGATATCCTAATAGCGTGTATCGGCATTTTTCTAACAGTTTGATTAAAGACATAAACAACTCCAAACATAACATTGCTGAAATTCCATTTTTGATAATTGTCATCATGCTTTGAACTTTTCAAGTTGTTTTATCACGGGCAAAATTCTCTTTCTAAAAACATGTGACTGTCAGAAAATCTTGAGGTGAATATTATGAGATATTTTTGAAATATAATCTTGTTTCTGTACTAAATAAAAGGTAATTGTTGTTTTATTACTTTCTATAATATCGAATCCATTATGTAGCCTATATGTTATTCTTCTATGTTTTTTCTGTTTGTTTGTTTGTGTTTTCATTAGTCGAAGTTTTATTTACTGTTAAACGAACACGATGACATTAAGCAACATACAAATATACAATCAAACATACAAAAACAAGCTTGGCAACCAACAAACAAAGAGCACTTTTCGATATTCATCGACGGAAGAGCAAGCAAGATTGATTGAATGAGGTCACGTAAATACAGTACACTCACAACTTATGACTTTCAAGTATCACACGTTTGTTTTCAATTTTTGCCAATAAAATCATCAGCAATAATTGACAGTGACAATAAAAGATGGCATATTTCATAACGAAAACCTCTTTTTCGTTAACTTTGACACATGACTACAGTGAAAACTTGATATGAATATTCTATACTTTCTAAAAAGTACCTGGTATCTGTAGCAACAAACAGGTGACCCACTCGACCAGTGTATTTCCTTGCCAGCACGTGTCATATCTTATTTAAGTTTCAAAAGCACTCTTTACATTTTCTGCACATGCCTAGCGCCTAGATAGAGAGTGAGTGAGGGTATATGTGTGGATCTAACATACAATTTTAAGTTCTTTGAACTCAGCACATTTTGAGTAATACCAGGTTAAATAGAAGTCAAGTTATGAGCAAATCTTTCAGTCGATTATTTTTCAGGCGTATGTTATCAAATACAGTATAAGCAAAACATTCATAAATACGTACATCTACAATCACAAATCTAAATGCGTTTACGTTTTCCATTTCCTCTCCTTTCCTTCCTAAAGTTCTTTTCCTTTATATTTCTATTTGTAGTTTTGGTTTTTCCTTTTGCATGTTCTTTCTTCTGCATTGTTTGCTTTTGATTGGTTTATTTGTAGCTTTCATTTGCTATGTTTTGAGACATATATAATTAGAACTTACGTTTTATATACCTTGCAATTATTAACATTCAAATAAAGATGTTCCATTATTCACATTGCCTAAAGGGTACAGGTGACCAAAAAACAATTCCTGTGAATT
>JXSR01S034139.1:1117-11942 GCA_000969725.1 Ophiothrix spiculata
TCGGCTGTACACCTGCAAATCCTCGATCAAGTTACTTTGATTTCTAACAGAATTGTAGTTCTCATCAATCTGATTGCCAAGCTCAGTTATATCTTCATTTGCTTTGTCCTTTGAACATTTCAAATCATGAATATCGCCTTTCATTTTCTCGTTCTCAGGCTCTGCTAAATTCACAACTTGCTTTTCTAACTGTGTAATTCTCCTCCTGTATTCCTCATTTTCCTCATGTACTGCTTCCTTTATCAATGATTTAAAAAAGTTTTTATAATCCGCATTGTTTATCATTTGTTTGATCATGTCGTCACCGTTACTTGCATCAGCATCAGAGCTCTTCTGATCAGCCATCATTCAAGGTTTACACTGTATAAAATTACCTAGAATGAACTTGAATTTCAGTTCTATGAAAATGTTAGTCCAATAATTTTGTAGTTGTTCATACGAAGACAGTTCTCATGTAGTAGTTGTAGTGTAAATCATATTGACCAGTGATAATAGTCCGGGTCGCTTGGTTAATCAATTACGCTAGGCCTTTACATTGATTTTGTATTGAGGCCGGAGAAACATTATCACACGTCCGCTCAGCAGTGAGACCAATACCTATCTTGCGCTTCCATATGCCTTGTCGAAGGTGGTGCCAGCAATGATGTCATCTTCCCATCTCTTCCTTGAATTGGTCTTCCCTGTCTGTTTGTGCCAGTGACCGTTTCCATAAGAATGCGTTTGGGTAGGCGGATGTTGTTCATTCTACACAAGTGACCAAACCATGTCAACTGTGAGACAGTGATACGAGCTAGGATCCTTTTTGGTTGAAAGTGACAGGAGGAGATTCTTGACAGAACTTCTTCATTAGTGTTTACCCATAAGTAAAGTTTTGAAGGTCAACTTTGCCTGGAAGTGCAATTATGCACGGTTAATTGGTTGCATGTTGCTATTATATACTGTAGTAATTAGTATCTTTGAAAGTGATTTAATTTTTATTACAATATATTCAGCGGACTGCTGTGGATTTCGATCTCTCAATATGTCATAAACTCAGTTTTGAAATGTGCGACTAGCTTTCCTCTCATTTTGCCAGAGCACCCCTCATTTTATACAAACCTGATTTGATCACTGCTGCCATTAAAGTCCATTCTCTGCCAATTTCTGGTTTCCCCTTCTTAGGTAGACACTTTATATAGTGGTCTATGCTCAGTTTTGCTATGTCTTCGCTGTGTGTCGTGGCCATTTTCTGTAAAATCAATACACAAACATATGTATGTGACTATCAAAATTTGCAAATGAAGCTGAATTAGCTAGTTATCTATAAAAAAAAAAAAAAAGTACGCTGGAATCGTGTTAACATGATATTGTTGGGCATTTCCACTAATTATGCTGATTATAGAATACATTTGAAATAATTGAGAAAAACTCACAGAGACAAATCAATAGGATACTGCATTTAAGGCGTAATCTCTATTAACATAAAACAATAAATTTCCCTGCATTTCTTTTTTCGGCTTCATACATACTTTCACGAATGTATAGGTTCGTTCAGTGTATAGACCTGACGGGGAAGTCCTCTTTTGGTCTATGCGCTGCGAGCTCACTTTGGGTGCAGAAGGTCCCGGGTTCGAGTCCCGGCAAGGTCGTAAAATTTGTTAAGCGCTGGTATGCTTCGTGATTATTACAGTAGAGTAAGTGGGGTGGGTTACGTTCGGCCCGTTACAATTTGGTGGCAGCGGTGACCCCTAGGGTTTCTTAACGCCTAGGCGGACCCGCCATTGGATTGAGTGCCGAGATGGGAGTTGTTGATCTGTGATTAAGACTCAAGGACGTGTCTAGTGTGAGGGAGGGAGTAATGTCACGAATGTATAGGTTCGTTCAGTGTATAGACCTGACGAGGAAGTCCTCTTTTGGTCTTTGCGCTGCGAGCTCGCTTTGGGTGCGGGAGATCCCTGGTTCGAGTCCCGGCTAGGTCGTAAAATTTGTTATGCGTTGGTATGCTTCGTGATTATTACAGTAGAGTAAGTGGGGTGGGTTACGTTCGGCCCGTTACAATACATCGGATATTTAATTAAAGGCATTAGCCATGATCAACAATGTGAAATTTGAATACTTTGAGCAAAAGAGACAATTATTTATGCTTTGAATTTTTAGATCGCCAGCGATGTAAAAATTAAATGATGGCGTTTCTAGAAATTGTTCAATTCTCAAAATCAAAACATTTTTGCATAGATCTACCAAACCTTTTTTGGTGAAGATACTATGCTTTTGAATGTATTTAACATTTCTTAACTGTAATAAAATCACTTTAAATGAATAACCACACTTTTCTAAATTGAAAATTTAGGAAAATAGAAACACTGAATGGAATATGACTTTTACCCATTTTGACAAATACATCAAAATGAAAATTGTTGACTAAATCTGGTTTCAGAGTCTGTCATGGTGGTCATATGACCAGCGTGACATCAAAAATTTTAAGTGCGCATGCAAACTCGACCATATCGCATCTGGAAAATTTTGCGGTAAGCACGACAAGCCAATATATCGATTACCCTGTTGTGATGGTTGCAAGGACACAATATTTTGAGTTGGAATAAATTCAACTTTTCTTGCAACAGACCATTGCAGCAATATGTAAATGTGTCGTGCAACATTACGACAACTCAAAATTGCAAATGGCTGGTCGTCTGCCGCAGCTACAAGCTTAGTCGTCTGCCGCAACGACAGCTACTCTGAAACCACTTTTAACAGTGAGCTCATGGTGAATCGCATTTCGTAGAAAATCAATATTCAAAACATTGCCTTTACAACAAATTTAAAACCAACAGATTTGATCCGTTGGAAATTAAGGTATTAAACGGAAAGTTGCATTAATCTTAAATCAGAAATGATAATAATTTGTCACAATTTGTCAACCAAAACCAAACTGTCATGTTGAAGCAAAAAAGATGTTCTGGAAAAACATGCCATACGAGGGGGTATCAAAAAGTTTTAAAGATCACCAAGAAGGGAAAGAGCCAGGAACATAAATTATGTGACCCTTAAGTCATCTTTACATAGCCACTGTGCAAAGTAACACATTTCTTCTACTTATAACTGACTGTCCACAGACCGACTTTGTAGAGGTCCTCTTTTAGTCCAAAACACCCACATTGTATTTTGCTAAAATCAACATTTTCAGGTTAGCCATGCTTTATTACATCGTTATGACGTCATATTTTGACCAAATTCCATAAATTTGGTATCAATGGAGAAAGGAGACCCTACCCTATACTATGGTATCAAATATCTTAACTTTGGATGTGTCTTCATAGAATTACTGGGCTATAACGCTTCAAATGCAGGGATTCAATCTTGTCACATATCTTTAATTTCTCCATATAGTTTATATGGTTAGCGGAGGCAGGTTGTTGACATCTATGGACACCTGCATGGAAAGTTTAAATTCCATTGATTTCATTTTTGCACCATAATGCACACAAGGACGAGTGACTATCCTGACAAAAGTTTATCGATATAACTCTTTCCCTTCTTGGTGATCTTTAAAACTTTTTGATACCCCTTCGTATATTGAGTTTCTAGAGCATGTATTTCAGTTGAAAATTTTGTAAATCAAATAAGTGACTCTTCACATCGAAAAACGGCACTTGTTGGAACCTACATGCCTCTACTTTTATGGCAACAATATAACACCAAAGTATTCCACACCTGAAATTGAAAAATTTTCTTACGGTAATGAATAATGTGAAATGACATTAAGATTCAACAAGTCCACACTGTAAAGGTGGTTTTAGTCTAGCTGTCATTGCGGCACACGACGTTGCGGCAGACAACCAAACATTTGCAATTTATAGACATTTGCATATTGCCGCACTGGTCTGTCGCAAGAAAAAAAAATTTATTCCAACTCAAAATATTGTGTCGTTGCGACCATCATGACAGGGTAATCGATATATCGGCTTGTTGTACGGCAAGTAAATGTGACAAGGTCGTGTTTGCGCACTTTGAAATTTTGAGATCACGTTGGTCGTACAACCACACAACAGGCAAGTCTGAAACCAGCTTTAAAGATATGGATTGATTTTTGATTACCATTATAAAAAAATATGTATATTTTGTGTCACAAAATAAGAATGTAGGTAACTCCTACTTTCATGAACAATTGTCCTCTTTAGAATTAAAGTCACATACACTCCCGGTCAAAAGTGTTTGCGCACGCTTAAATACGGGCAAAAATGTAATTATTATATCAAACGACCAAGATTTTGAAAAAATTCATGTTTTTATTGGTGCCTAATGTATCCACTATAAATAATCTATGTTTTCTCTGATATTCGATCTTCCATAACCATAAAAATGGCCGATTTCCTGGACCATATACAATTATACACCACACGCAGTTTTTGCTATGTACCTATGCAGTTTATTAGCTCAGTGCTCGTTATCACTGTGTAACCGGAAAGAACATTTTCAGTTCATAAGTTTTCCAACAAATGTGCAGTTATTTATTTAAACTCCGTTTTTGAATGTGCGGAAGAAAGTATATATGTGTACCGCCGCGGCAAAAGGGTCCAGTTGTCGGCTCGTACATGTTGCTCCTTGTAGCATATCTAATGTATGGTATTTGTATACATCATATATACTACAATGAGCAACATGTAGGAGTCGACAACTGGGCCCTTTTGCCGCGGCGGTACACATATTATGTTTAGCACGCCATATTGTCAAATGCGTTAAATGCAATTCGTGTTGAGTTCTTTAGATCTATGTATGTAAAATATAAATCTGAAAAATATTACACAAATGAAGAACGGTTCTCGAGATATAGCTGGTTAAAGGTTTTGTGCGCAAACACTTTTGACCGGGAGTGTATGCACCAGGGTCACATTGTCACATAAAACAACGCAAGACTTCACCTGAGCTTTGCAATTCTTGACTGCGGTATCCATTTCAGCAGATGAGGATTTACTTCTTTCCTTTTCTTCATTAGCAATTGCCTTCTTTAAATGTTGGTTGACTCTTCCCTCTTGTTCTTCAACCATCTTTCGAATTGTCCCCTTTAATCGTTGGTTTTGGGCCTCAAGAAATTTGATGTTTTTGTTTTGGAGATTACACTTATTTGAAAGTTCCTCAAGTGTCATGGATGAGTTAGGTCTTGATGATGATACACTAATAGCTGATTTACGCTCGTTTGCTCGTTTCTTCATGGCTCGAAGAGTTGCTCTGTATTTAATACAGGCAGGGCATCGCAACCCCAGGGTGAGTTTTGCGCATGATTTGGACCTAATAGTTGGTCCACTTCTTGATTCTTGGCATTCATCCAGATAGCCACTACCTTTCTCAGATTTGAGGCAACTGATAAATTCCGGGTCTGGATTACCATGACATACAAAGTACTCACACACTGTTTTCAGTAAAACCAACAAGTCACTGAAGTTGCTTATTTCTAGTTTGCACTTATACGCTGGATGAGTTTGTGGAATAATCTTTCCATGGACAGCGATAGTAGAGGTTAAATCAAAGTTAATAGTCACTGCAATTTTGATCATTAAAGCATCATCATGCTCATAAAACTTAACAAAATGCAATTTTTGAGCATATTTTACAAAGTCCATACCCAAAGCAGTTATATCACTCTCATTATCCAGAATGTCTTTTCTTAAGTTTTGTAGCCGATTAATATTTGGATCTAACTGGTGTGGCTGAACTGAGATATCACAGGGCTTTGAATTTTCAGTTTTACTGAAACCACCAGAGTCATTGCTTGCTGAAAAAATTTCAGTTGCATTAAAATCATTGGAGTGATTGGTTCCTGCAGAATTTTCAGATCCATTGAAATCATCAGAAAAGTTAGAAGCTGCAGAACATTCATTTGCATTGAAACCATCCGAGTCATTGGTTGCAACAGAATTTTCAGTTTTGATGGAACCATCAGAATAAATGGTTGCTTCAGAATTTTCAGTTGCAGCAGAACTTTCAGTTGCAGCAGAATTTTCAGTTGCAGCAGAACTTTCAGTTGCAGCAGAACTTTCAGTAACATTTAACTCATTGGTATCATTGGTTCCTTTGGAGTTTTCAGTTGGAACATCAGGGTTGATATATTGGTGAAAAGTGCAGAAACAATGATCAAAGTTACCCCTGAATTTACAGACTGAACTCAGTGAAGAGCACTCTGCTGAATGCGGGGGAGACAGTCTTTCTGATTTGATCGTGGCATTTGGAAGATTTGATGTGGTTTGTGAAGCAGTCGACTGATCTCCTTTGTCTGAACACTTATACTGCGGCATGGTCCTGAAGAAAATGAAAGAAAACATATTGAGAAGCTACTGTTACGATTGGTACAATTAAGTGTAGCGTGTTATTCAAATTAAATGATCACAGTCAATTAAATGCCCAAGCATTTTTTTTTCCAACTGAAAATGTAATTTTGACCATGTATATTGTGAAATGCCATATGGGACGTGTTACAGTAAAAGGTACTTTAAGTAGGAAAACCACATTCTGAGATACCGGGCCGCTGAAGTTGGAAACAGTGATGAACAGGTTCCCGGGTCAATTTTCCAATTTCCTCATAAGTACCAACTTTGAAGCATATTCTGTCATGGAAATTACTTTTCATTTATTATCATGTTCTTGTAATTTTCATGTTCCTATGTTACACAGGGCATTGCTATTTACAGACCTCCTTGGTCTTCCAGCTTTGTCCTACATACTGTTTCTTTGTATTTTATGTAGATATGCAGGTATTGTTTGTTAATTTGTTTTGTTATTTTATATATGGAAATTTAATAAAGATTTGAGATTTTGTGCAAAAACACATTCTAAATAAGCAAATTTGATAATTATTTTGACTCTGGGTCAATTCCAGCATCAGCATATCATTCATGTGAATCCACTGTGTTTTCTAAGTAAGCCCAAATTTACACTCAATTTGCTGGAGCTGTTTTGACCTAATACTCATCCATGTGATTTTGGTATCAAAATTTTTGTTGTGGCGAAGCGATCGGAGCTCGGAGTCTTGCGCCTTGCGGCCTGGGGTCAAGCATGCCAGCGGGTTTCTGCCTATTTAGAACTGCAGTGAGAGGCCATTTCTGAAGATATAATAAATTCTACAGAAGTAAAAAGCAATTGTATTGTGAATCATTGGACTGGCTGCAGAGCGCAGCGATGTAACACTGTAACAAAAACCCATTGGGGTCCATTACAGGACTTAAATTATTCTAATTTATTTCGGACAAAAACAAAACAAGAATTTCTTTAAAAATCACAGAGTACTAATTATTTATTTTTTATTTATTTTTTTCATTTTCTTCTGAGAAAATCAGGAATTTTTGGCAGGCATTCAAAAAAATCAGAATTCTGATTTAAATTGGTAAAGTGCAAACACATTTGAAAGAATGTACATTTTTCTATTGTTCGAACAATGACTTTGCGAATTAATGAGGTATAGCGGGAGTTTTGGTCAGGTGACTCGGGGTGTGTTGAAGAAGACATTGACAGGGAAGAGGAATTATTGACTCACTGCAGTGGCGTAGCCAGGCCTTTCTCCAAGGGTGGGCAAACCACCCAAGATTTCTCCAATGGATTTTATCGAGCGACTTTGCAGGGGTTCCAAGGGGCCGACTCGGCCGGGTTTTTCAAGAAAAAACGCCAAATATTGTGCTTTATGAAGTTTTCAACCTAATTTTTAGCAATTTTCAGCTCTAATTGTTGTAATTTTATGGGGAAAAGGTAATTTCCTGCCCCCATTATTTTTCTCCAAAGATCTTCAAAATTTCTCCTAAAAATTTCCGAGGTGGGCAAATCGCCCACCTTGCCCACCCCTGGCTACGCCTGACTGGTTGATTGCTATTCCAGACACATCGCTCAAGATTTTCGTTGACTTTCGCTATTGGTTTCTGGGGTTGATGTACTAGATCTATGTTCACTATGTTCACTGGATTATTATTATATGCCGGAGTAGCTTTAGCATATAACGAATAGAGGACAAAAGTTTCTACATTTTGAGCGCAATTTTTAGGGGGGGAAAAATGCGACAGCCAAAAGTGACGCTGGCGGAGGACGAGAATCGAATAATTAATTTTAAGGCGCCTTAGGATGTGCATGTGATTTAGACAGATGGTAATGATATCTTTGCTTATGTAAGTGTTTACAAGATAGAAGGCGGATATCTGCTGTGTTGGAGCGCACATGTGCACTTGCTAAGCTTAGCGCCATCTGTCGCCTTTGCAGCAGTGTCTCAGCGTTCAGACGGTGCTCCCCTAAAGATATTGTGTTGTATATTATTGTATGTTTGCGCATACTCCCCTCCATGCTACAATAAAATTTGAATGCTTATGGGATTTACAATTTATTACAATTATTTTTAAATGTATATAAGTATAGATTGTTCAGATTTATTCCAATTCAAAGAATACATATATTAGGCCAAATATTTAAAAAAAATAGATTGTCTCAAAGCTGCCACACGCATTTGTAAAATCAGGTGATCTGGAAAAATAAAAGTTATGTGTTAATTTTTTTTGTCATAAAAATGCCCAATTTGGCCCAAATTGGGTGGTTTTTGTGGAAAAATGGTAAAGTGCAGGGTTGAAAAAAATTGCATTTTTTTAGGTATAGAGAACAGTCCTTATCGCAAAGTCTGCGTGGCACACCCCCATACAAATTTTTTTTGAGAAACCCCCCCCCCCGGGCAAAAATCATACTTTTCCCTCACAAAAAACAAATTAATGAACATTATTGGAGTAAAATACTTCTGATTTATTTGTAACCATAAAGAAATGTGTAGTCTTTGAGAAATGTCATGTCAAGCTCAGAACTTATAATTCAATATATGATATGCCATAAAAAAATCAAAGTTGAGAATAAAATAAAAAATCGAATTCTACATTAATATTTTCAAGACACTCCTGTGTTTGAGACAAACTAATTTTTTTTATTTTTTTTTGGCCTTAGTAGGCATATGATCAGTATGCAGCTGTTTTGAAGGGGAGTAAGTTATCAACATGCAGGGCTAGAAATTCGTTCATTGCTGCGAGAATCTTATTCGATTCTTGCAAATCTACTGGGGGAGAATCTTTGCAAGAATCTTTGGATTCTTTACATTAATACACAATTGTGTTTGCCTCATTCTAATTTTCTATTATTTCAAACTGTTTACCCCAAGCTCAAATAAAGTGTGTGAATTTTGTTTAAAAATGATCATCAAAAATATACTTGTAGGAATTTATTTTCTGCACTATATTTTCTAAAGCAATGTTATGGGATAATTAAGAGTAATAATACAAAATAAATAAATTCTTTTAAAAAACCTGGAAGGCAGGGATGTGAAACATGTGATTTATCTTATTTGGCCGAATAGGTTTCAAAACATTTTAAGCCATAACAAAAACAATAATAAATTTAAGCTTTCTTTCAAAGCTCATATGAGATCTGAAAATTAATGCCAAATGTTTTTTTTTTCTTTTCTTATTAAATTCCCAACTAAGTTTTCAAAATTCTTCTTATTCTTATTCTTTTTTGGTTCAACAGTGAAGTGTCCTCAATATGCTAACATTTCTCAGCGAACCATGTATCATTACGTTGTAAATTATAATAAAAGTAAAGTTATAATATTTCATTCCAATTATGCGATATGTTTTGTGTGAGAAAAGTATGACTCAAAATGTAAAATATTTTATACTACAAAACAATTTTATTATCATCCAATCTTGGCACCCGTTTTTACAAACGCACTCTGCAGCTTTGAGACTTGGTATATTTATATCAATAAATCAGGCATGAGAATCAATTTCACAGAAAAAATTTTGAACGGGTATGTGCCTGTCGGACTTTGAAAAACTGACCATCTCTTTACGTTGGCTCAAAAACTCTCCCATCAATATACCAATTTTTGGAAAAGCACCAAAATTTACTCAATTGGGTGCTTTTTATCAAATTTTCCCCAAATGCACCCAATTTATGAAAATCTGAGATTAAAACCACCCCATCGATCCGGGCCATCAATATACCAAACCCGGTCCTCTAAGTCCACATAAAAAGGGGTAACCATGTGAGTTCTTCATATTTTTCTAAACTCCCCTTTTCAAAGATTTTTCATTAATTTTACCTCCTTTTTTTAGCAAAAACTAGGACAAAATTAGCATAGAAAAAATACCCCCTATTTCATGGTTTTCAAAGACAAGATTTTCAGACACCCCTTTTCAAAGACTCTTAAAATTTAATATATTAACATAGTTAAAAACAAAGCATAAATATTACTTTCCATGTCTGCTGTACTACCAGATCTTGTTACATCTTTCCCGCCCGCTTTCCCGCATCTTTCAAGAAATATTACATGAATTATAAAAAGTCTCATTAAGGATAAGTCAATCCATTGTGGGTTTCTTTGTACAACAAGTAGAACTCTAGGCTCCCATCTAGGCTGTAATCTGAAGAATTAGAAAAGGTTGGAAAAACGTTCAAATTTACCAATTATGTGCCCTTTTTTTAAATTTCGCGGAGATGGATGCTAAAAAAAACCCCTTTTTTATGATTTCGCGGTCCGCGATTACAGTGAAAAATATACCTACCCCTTTTCCGCGAAATTTAGAACACACATGAATACCACTTTTATGTCAACTTGGGGGACCGGGATACCAAAATCCTGGAAAAATCACCCCAAAAGGCAGGCACATATATGTATACCTTGTCAATGTAAGTAACATCCCCCGGGCATCCACACAAAACTTGAAGGTTGACTGCTAAAGGAGCCCTGTCCGATTGGGTCAAAAAAATTTCAAACTTTTTTGAGATTTTGATACCAAAATATTGCTAATATTTTTCTCATTACCCATGTGAA
>JXSR01S034140.1:0-22647 GCA_000969725.1 Ophiothrix spiculata
GTAAAAAATATAAAGCAAAGAACATGATCAAAAGCACATAAGGAAATATTGCAAGCGACAAACTTGTTATAAAATAACTTTGATTTGTCAGATTGAAATGTGTGCCAGATTTACTAGCTCTTGCTGGGCTGCATACTACGCGACGTATATCGTTGGCATCTAACACGCATTTGTAAATGTTCTCCTCTATGTTTGTCAAAAGTTGACAGTAAAGAGTTCGGTGACCATATTTTTTTTGAGAAATTATAGATCAGAAAGGTGCGCATCATATATCAAAAACAAGTCTATTTTTTTTTTAAATGTTATGCTTGCTTTTATTTTGCATTGTGATTTTCCATAGCGTTGTGTATATACAAAAAAAATGAGAAAAAAACAACTCTGATAAATATTATTCTTATAATGCGTCCTTGGTCAAAAACAAATTTCGTGACCCCATTTTAATTTCGGATTTGTGAGTTGCATCAATTAAATATTCTTTGTACGAAATTAAAGCAATTTCTAAAAAAAATGGAAATCGTTCAAACCCGTTAAGATTCCAAAAAACCTTAGCCGTAATCTCAAAAAGAATAACCTCGTCAACATCTTGACCCTTTACTTAGTCCTAGTTGTAAACGAGCCTTAAGCCTGATTCTCCCCTAATTGGCTTAAGGGGCGCACCATTTGACTTTCAGGGAGGGGTGGCTGGAAGTTTAGGTCGAGACAAGATTTTTTTTTTTCGCAAAAATTTTCGAGACAATTTTTTTTCTTTACTTCCATGAAGCAAGATTTTTTTAGTAACAATTTTTAAAATGTTCTAGTTGGTCAAAAGGGGCAAGGTGTTTTTTTCCCTAATATGGGTCAAGTTATTTTTTTTATCCCAAGCAGTGAGTCAAATTATTTTTTTCTCTCACATAGTGAGTCAAGTATTTTGTTTTCGGAAAAACTTCCAGCCCCCACCTGGAAGTCTAATGGTGCATCCCTAGGACTAAATCTTGCTCAAACTTTTGACCTAGTCATAGAGTACATGTAGTCTATTAAAGTTACTCCTCTGCATTCTCAGAAAGCACGTGTATTTGAGATTTATTTACTTACAATTTTTACAGATCAAATGAGTAAAACGCAAACAAAATCTCAATTAAACTGTATCATATGAAGCAAAATAAGCTTTCAATATGTAGGAAATATGATCATTATTAAGGTAAAAAAAAATCAAACAGACATCTAAGCAAACACATTGTTTAACAAAATGTTTCATAATTTCACTGCGAGTTATATCAACACTATTGTTCAATCTCCTACTTACAAATTTAAAGGTAAAGCAAAGGAAGCTCGCATGTTTTTCTGGATTGGATATAATGACCGACGGCGTGAAGGACACTTTGAATTGGCTGATGGATCCTCAGTGAGTATATATATAGTGAACTGACGTTGTACATCCAGGCCCTATCTCTCTATATTTCATAGCTCATTTAATTATTTTTTTCGTCAATTGTCACGGGTTAACGTGAGTATGACTTGATGTCGTCATCGGTGGCCGCGGGTTCGAAAAAGGAATAATCATGCTCAAATATCAATAATTCTTTGGGGTCACACGTTTGTTTTTAAAATCCAACAGACCAAATCAGTTCTGATGAGGTATGTAAAAAAATGTACTTATTTGATTTTGAAAAGATGAACTTTCAATTTTAATGTTTCTTAACAAACCGAATGAGCTTTAAGAATTAATCCTGCCCTTGATGTTGATCAAAATAACCATGGCGTTAATCTCATAAAGAACATTTGTGGTTGTGTGTGCTTGCTACGCCTTAAGCTTGGTGACTTATGGTCTGAAAAAATAAAATGTTGCTTATTTAATATTTAAAAAACAAGGTGCCTACACATCTAAGGAAGCCTTTCTTAAGAGCCATAGCTGAAGATATAATGAAAGTCATGCTCATTAATGTTTTATATATGATATCAAATTTGTTGTTATATATCCTGCAAGAATAACAAATGTAGAGACATTTTACATGTAGGGTAAATTGGTCTGGGGTTATGAACAGAATATCGTTCGAAGATCACGTGATGCCAATTCTTCAGCAAGGTGTGATTCAAGTTAATGACAATTTCTTAATGTAATTTATCGAATGCCGATTACATAGAAATAAGAGACAAGAGATTAAATTGTATTTAATTGTTCACTGATTTTCAAATTTACATAAAACACCCTCCACCCTGAAAGCGTTAACACAAAATGTATTGAAATGTTGACCCCTTTCCTTAATATAACTTCTATTATTAGCATCTTGAACATTAAGCTATATATTATAGCCGTTACAATTCTTATATTACGTATATTTTTAATTATCAATAAAAAGGTCACCTATAAGAACTGGAGACCTCGTCAACCAGATAATCATAGAAATAATGAAGATTGTGCCCATCTCTACTCTGATGGTAAACCTGGATGGAATGATTTGCCTTGTAACAGCAAACAGGGGTTCGTCTGTACGAAACGTAAGTAATCTTAGTATTTTTTTGATTTTGATAAAACATCCGGACGTCTCCTCTAACAGGGTAGGGAGAGTCGTCAAAGCCCATGGGTAGGGGGCTGGTAACCATCACCCCTAGAAAAGTTGCCATTTTGAAAAAAAATAAAACCTTCTGGATACTATTAAGCTCAATCTTACAGGTGATGTTAGGATTTAAAATTTTTAGAATTTTTACTGCAAGATTTTGAAATTATGGCTATTTTTGCCCAAATCAGATTCTATCCTGGCTGTTATGGCTTCGCCCCGTAGAGTAGCGACACATGAGAGCACACTGGAGCGACCGAAAGAACAAGATAATTTGAAAACAAAGGCGGAAGCTTTAATTTGAAGAAAAACTTGAATAGCACGTGAATTTATGTTACATTTAGACTTACAAAATGGAACAAAAATGACAAAAATCAATACAAGGTGTTATCAGTTTGATCGACTCCCTAAACAGGCAATGTTTCCTGGGTTAGCAGTGTTTGCCTGCGCAAGCAATATTAAATCCCACAATGCATTGGTTATTCAAATTATCTATGTGTTGGTTTACTTTGTGTTTAACACACATCAACTTAATGTCACAACTTTCTTTAATTTTCTCCACTGCTTCTAATTTTTTTTTTCAACTTTCGATATTTTGGTACACAAATGTGTCTCATATTTTTACGGCTGTAATTGTTTTTTTGACTACCTGCTAACTTAGCGTAGGAGCACTTTTAGGTGTATTTAGTTATCAGTCAATACTCGGATTCATCAAGGCTATGGCCAATGGATATTTTTGTTTCATCACCATGCAGCTCCAGTTCCAACTCCAACGGGTAAAGAATGTTACACTAAAGCACGTGGAACGGACTACCGTGGTGTTGTAGCTAAGACTAAAGATGGCAGAACATGTCAGAAATGGACTTCTCAGTCTCCACATAAACATACAAGGAAACCTGGGTCAAGTAAATACAAAGGCAAAGGCCTTGGGAATCACAACTATTGCAGAAACCCAGAGGGAGTAAAAGGAGCCTGGTGTTATACGACAGATCCCAAGAAACGCTGGCAATATTGCAACATTGGAAAAGCACAAAAATCCTGCAAAGGTAAGATTTACAAGAGAAACACACAAACATATTTTTAGATTGTTTTTATCCATCACTGCGGTGTATTTTTCTAAGTAGACCATAGATTTAAAGGGGAGATACCAGGCTTTGTATACCAGCCCGTGTAATGGCGTCGTCAGCCATGGAGCTCAAATTGGGGGTATTCGGGTCCACTCGGTTCCCGGCAAAATCAACTCCGAGAGCTGAGACTTGGTTACGCGTAGAGACAACCTGCGCAAATAATAGTTTACGCGAATGATACGCCAACCTGCACGCAAAGCGTGTGTGCGTGTTTCAATATAATAATAATGGGGCGCTCTACACGGGAGTGCAAATCCAGATGAAAACGCATCTCCGTAAACCGCTTTGCAGCAAGACTGTGGCTACACGGGCGTCAGATCCGGATCTGCTGCACAGCACTCAGTGCACGCGCACGTGAAAGCGGTCTACGGAGATGCGGATCTCGGAGATGCGCATCTCCGAGATGCGTTTGCATCTGGATCAGCACTCCGTGTGGAGCGCTCCATAATAATGGAGGGTATAGCGGGTTTGCACGACGCGATACGCACCACACACGCAGACCGTTTCGACGCCATCTTGGTGGAGCGCGGAGTAGTTTGTGATGTAAACAAGACATAAAATCGGCTGTAACTCGTGATTGACTTCAAATTATGACTTGAAAATTTAACTAAATAAATGTACTGTATATTCTTGTCATCATTAGTTTTGATTTGGTGTCTTGATACTGCGAAAAGATTGTAATGTGGCGGGACTTTTTGTTTGCCGGCCCACATGAAAATTGTGTTGTGAGTACGATGACGTCACGTGCAAACCCTCTATTTATACTGCGCGCTCATCACCCGAAGGTCTCAAGGCGCTGCTGTGTGTCAGCGGCAGCGCTCCACAGGAGAGTATCCTAGGTCGCTTACAGACGCCAATCACACAACTGACCGGGAGAACGACATGGAATTAATGGGAAGAAGTCCGATTTTTAGATGTAGGAGGAAACCGGAGTACCCGGAGGAAACCTACCAAGACGGGTATGGAATCGGTAAACCAAATTCACGTACAACTACTGGCTAGCTGCATTGGTGAAAGGGAAGTATTAACAGTACTTCACCAACCCGCCTTGCCACATTTTCGCGCATTATGACACGGTGCTATGCCTCATCGGCAAGCTGTCGGTCAAACCCGAATACCCCCAATTTTGTCTCCATGCCGGATAAAAATGGCGGACATGTCTGGTATCTCCGCTTTAAATCTATGAAGTAGACCAAACTTTACGTGATACTATAAAACATATCAAACATCACTGCGACAGTATTATGATATGGGTTAAAATATATATAAGTGGGATATAGGCCTACCCATGCCTTATGGGCAGAACTGCATTCATTGAACTGTATCTTTCGGCACATATCTTCTCCACATGTAGGTAAAAATAATGATATAGAACTTACAATGGCCACATATATAACAGCTCAAATTAAGATTGGCTTGATATATTTTTCCTTAACTTTACAGGCGGTCAAACTGGAGGCGTAAAACCAGTGGAACCGGGTGCTGGTAAGATTTTTACACACATATGTGCCAGATATGACATGACTTTGTGTTTTGTTTACAAGTTTAGATTTTGTTCATATATTTGCATATTGAAGCGCATAAACTTATTAAGGAAAAACAAGAGAGAAATCAGAATTTTATTGTAAGCAACATCAACGGTTATATGAAATACTGTATGCAAACACAATTTTTACCGCTAACTTTTCGGTCGTCCAATTTTAGCGAAAAATTGGAAGGCTTCATTGGAGCTTTTGGACCAAAAGTCATTACCATGTATACAATTTGAAAGATATTTGTTATCGCCATTTCAAATGCAAATGTTGTTCCTGCGAGTGAAATCAATAGTCATTGCTAATGTATAATCTACAGACTCTGCTCTTATTGACAATATTAAATTTCCTACAAGTCATGAAATTTTGAACGCAACAAATGCTTGGTTGTACGAAAGACTTTGTTTTCACGCGATCAACTCGTTAAACAAAACAACACTCGTGCAATGCATTTTCGTACTCGATGCGTAGTCGCACACGCTCTCACGCACTCATCACATTTAATTTGTAGGAGATTTAATGATTTCAGTAATAAACACTGTGATTGTGTGTCATCTGTGTAGATAAACATTACAGTGAACATAAAATAACGCCCATCATAATATTCTTGACAGAAGATGTACCCTTTGTCATCATTTTGACGAATACATTTCGGGGGTATGTCAAACTAACAGAATATATCTGGACCTTCCTATGGGATATTTTGTACAGGTTGTCATGAACATCTTTAGTGATGAAACATAACACAATTAGCAAACCTCATCCCAATTTTGCTTTTCAGACTTTTTCATCACTAAAGATGTTCATGATACCCTGTACAAAATACGGTATCCCATTGGAAGCAAGACATGATGGGAAGGTCCGGGCAGGGGCGTAACCAATGGGGGTCAGGGGGGGGGCAACTTGCCCCCTCCCCGGACGCAAAAAATCGGGAAGGAGGGCAAACATATGGGAAGGGAAGAAAGGGAGGAAGAAGAGATAGAGGGAAGATGGAAGAAGAGAAAGGGGAAAGAAGAGGGAAAAGGGGAAGGAAAAGAGAAGAGAAAGGGGAAAGAAGAGGGAAAAGGGGAAGGAAAAGAGAAAACGAAAGAAACGGAAGGAAGAGAAAAGGGAAAGGAGACAAGAAAGAAGAAAGAAACCATTATTTCATCCAAAAATAGGCGTTTTTTAGCTAAAATAAACTGTCCAAATATGTTTGCGCGCGCTATGCGCGCGTTAAAAAAGCGCCATCACTACATCCAAGGCAGTACAAAAATCGGGAAGCCTCTTGAGTCTTGCCCCTGTACGGTCAGAGCTGGTTATGCCCCTGGGTTTGGGTATCTTCTTATGTCAAAGTACGGATGGGGGTTTTAATTGTTACTGTTCATATTTTAAGTCTTAATTTTTAGAAATAATTCGCATGCTACAAAGCTGAATATTATGAGACAAATTAAAAGTTCAGTTTATTATCAACATTTTTTGTCATTTCAGGGAAGTTCGACATCCATACTACTGTCAAGTACCTGTACCAGTATGTTGGTCCTCGATATAGTAATTCAGTAACCTTTATCTTTAGAGTGCAAGCTAAAAACGATGTTCATATAGCCATGTCAAGTAAAAAACGAAATTTGCCAGCTATGTATGAAATAGGTAAGAAGTATTATTATTTATATCACGCTTTTGTACAAAATACAATACTATAAAACCGTGTATTGTGCATTTTTACGAAAGTACCAGGATGTGTACAATATTCTATAAACATATTATGCACATCCTGGCAACTTTCAAAGAATATTTTAGCTGCTCTGAGCTGAAGGTAGGAAAATGATTTTTAGGTCGTACAATATTTTCTTGTTTCACCATCAAAGCCATTCAATGTTATACAAATACCTTAATACTTTCTTTTTGATTGTATTTTTTAAATAAATTATCTATAGTTTTGTTTCATTTTCATGTATTTTGTTTGTAGTGCAGGACAGCCTGACAAATACAATCAAATATTATCGTCTTTAATCCTGGCATCGGGATAACTTCTTCACTTTTCTAAATATCTCATAAAATTGTTCAGACGTAACCCGAAATTATTTACAATATTAATTGATATTTTACATAATATTCATAAAGTGTATAAAGTATAAGTGATCCATTCTGCCTAGAAAAGATTCAACAATCAAACATGAACATACCGTTCTTGTTCTAATTTTAAAGTACCATACTTGTTTATTTTCAGTGATTGGAGGATGGAAAAACACCAAGTCTGTGATTCGTCGTAGCAAACAAGGAAAACATGTAGTTATTGTCAATACAAGAGGCATCTTAAATCGAAACCAATATCGAAGATTCAAAGTTACATGGAACGGTAAAACCATCAAGGTTTTCAAAGGAAACGATAAGAATCCATTCATGAAATTTACTGATAAAAAACCGATTGAAGTCCATTATTTTGGTATCAGTACGGGATGGGGTAGTACTGGAAACTGGAAGCTGACCAAGTTTGTTGTTCCGAAAGTTCCGAAAGGTAAGATGATGTATGGTCTCATTATACATACTATTTCTTTGGTGTTATTGGCCAAGCACCCCGTCTCGACACCATAGACCGAAACTGGGGAAGATATTAGTGAAGGTTAAGAGGTAGATTATTATTAAATTGTTATTATTACCAAATTATGCTGTAAGATAAAGTGAAGTTATTACAGCTGGTCAACTTTGCTGCAAAGGCAGATCTATAATATTCAAACTTCTACACTACAAATTATTGTCGCTTACCCGGAAGTGCTTTCGTGGTACCAACCAGGTATTCAGTCGGTATTGATGGCTCTGGTTATAATTCCTAGAAACCAAGATCTATTTTTGTTTCAGTTTTAATTGCATTATGAGTAGAGTGTTACAAACGATACTAATTGTCTTTATTGGAATAAACGTCAACTGTTGTCCCCCTGAAAGAAGCCTTGTCCCCTTCTTGCCCCACTGAAAAAATCAAGAAAAGTATAGGTCAGATTGAAATTACATAGTACACTCCTAAGCATATAGCATGCCCCCAAATGGTCTATTTTTTCACTCCAGTGCCATCAGTTCATACTAAATTACTATCTTTTTTCGTTATTGTAACATAAAAAGTTTGAAAGTTTTGCGCGTTTGGCGCGTACGTCAAAATCATAGCAATTTAGCGCTGAAGTTGCAAAATTTGCTTCTAAAAATAAGGAAATTTACTCCTTAAAAAACGTTATTTTTTACATAAAGAATCTATTGTAAAAAAAAATGTGTACCATTTTGTGTCTACTCATTTTGGGAGTTGCCCCCCTTCAAAATATCTTTTCCCCGCCTTGCCCCCTTGATGAAAATGTCTGGCTACGCCACTGACTACCATTACAGTAAATGGAGTTCTATTCGGATGATTTTTTGCTGAATTCTTCTATATAGTTTTAGGTGACATGAAAAGCATCATTAGGACAAAACTTCCAGCTGTTGACGACAGCGCATCAAAAGTACTCTGTAACATATTCAAATTATTTAAGTCCTCTCTTCCAAAATACTCAACTACCATCTTAAACTATTTCTATATTTGTATAAACAGGTAAACTGATTGTATTGAAAGGCAAACCTACCAAACAAAGTAGTACCGGACATGGTGGTAGCTCTAGTAGAGCAGTGGATGGTAAAACGAGTGGCCAATGGGGACACGGATCTTGCACACATACTAGTAAGAAGTGAATCTTATCTATAATATTCTTTTTTTTATATAAATAATTTAGCTTTTTGTCTTGGTCAAAAAATGACCATAACACCGATTATTTATCCAAACCCATTGCTGTATTTTGTCTAAGACAAGTTCATGCATGAGTGGACATAAATACTATTTGGTGGCATTTCATGAGGTGGGTCAAAAATGTGTTACATGGTCAAAATGGTCAAAAAACAATTGTTTGATACGATGTTAATATTATTGATCTCTTTCAATTCAAGTAACTTTTTAGCCAAATATCACTTTTGTTTTGGCATAATGAGCTAATTAATGGTTAATTACTCCATTGATGGCAATGCAAACTGTAATTTTCAAACGCATTTTTCTCAAAATAGCCTGTTTTTACTAAAGCAAGTCATAAATTGGAATGATTAATGGTAAACAGTTCATTTTTTCAGGATATGTTCTAAACACTTTAATAGTTACTTTGATGCATTAAACTTGAAACAGATCCCTTAGGGTCTTGGTGTTGATGGTCTTGGTGTTACCTTCAATTAATTAGAGGCGGGCTATACAAGGGGAGAAAATGCTGATGTTTCTATCATTCTGTCCTAATTCTTATTTGATGCAGCTTGATCCCCTGAACATTTTGAAACCAAATTTGTCAAAATCGGACATAAAATGAGAAGGTGCTGCCCAAAAAACTGATCGATGGGGGAGGGGGTCTGAGGAAGGTCTAAAAATGATAAATTTGCCAATTACTGTAATTATATACCAAAATTTAGCCATGTTGGTGACTATCTGTATGTATTTGAGGTCACAGAATCCATTTGTGAATGTTCCAGCAGTGTCAAACCTTCCAAAATGGCGATATTGTCTCAATTTGGGTATCTACCGCATCCGTAGGCACCGCATCCTTAGGCACCACCACCCTTGTACTGCCAAGTTCAAACTATTGTTTCTCTTAAATCAAAAAGCCCATGAACGCCAAATTACTGCCACAAATAGCAGAAAGTGTAAGCTTTCAAATGAAACATTAAACAAGTCAATAGGCCAAGGAATAGTCAATTTACATCAAATTAAGTTCGAGAACACACGTAAAAATGTAACAACACCACCTTTTTAGCATACCCACCTAATGAAATGCCACCATTTGAATTTTGTTTTTATTAAAGACGATTGCGGTGTTAATTTAGAGGGTAGTGTTACAGAATTTGCAGATCATGATCAACGTCTCATATTACTTCAAGACACTATAAGAAAAAAAAAAAAAGTTTTGATATTTTTATTGGTAGATTTTAACGGGTTCGCCGTCGGACAAGTTTTGAACTGTCAAGCTTTCGTCAGGAGTAGCTCTGGCTTCTTCAGGACAAATATATTATAAAGACATGTGGGCCGTCACTTCCCACTGATGACTCGCATGAGCCATCATAAGGAAGGTTGCCCCTTGCCAACAATGTTAAAAGCAGATCACCTCTTTGAGATTTTTTGGTGGCTCTGGAAAGAGCCTTTCTGAAGGCTGCCCCTTGCCAACAGATTTACACAAAAGTAGGTTGCCCCTAACCTCTAATGTGTTTTTCTTATGAGATATTTGTGGCTCTGAAAAGAGTCTTCCTGAAGGCTGCCCCTTGCCAACAGTTATTTGCACAAAAGTAGGTTGCCCCTATACCTCTAATGTGTGTAAAATTGATAGGTTGCCCCTTGCCTATTGAGTCTCCAACCGAACCGATTGTTACCTGATCGAGAAGTTTTGATATTTTGATTAATACACAGTCTCACGTGTTACTCGGTGAGCATGTCAGGACGTTCACAAAATGCTGTAATTTTTTTTAGCTGCGTTTTTTATAAATACGCGAAACAACTTTCACGCAAGGACTTCACATACGCTTCAAACTTACACACGCAAGCTTTTACGCGCATTCATGGGTAGCATTGTGTTAGTGTTCATTGTTACTAAATTGGGCCATTGGACGAGTAAAAAATACAATATTCTAAAATTTATTGAGACAGTATATAAAACAAATATGTACTGACATTTTTCAAATCTCCGTCAGTGACTAAAATTTAGCTAATTTACTGAGAATACCGGTAAGTAAATTTTAGTAACTACAGGTCCTTACATTTAACCAGAGATCTTCAAGTCAGTATATATTGGTATATTATGATTAATAAAAATCCAAGTCAATCATGTCGTAGTCGGTGTCATTTAAAAAAATATAAAGTACTTTTTTCAATGATAACAACCGTGATACTTTTTGCTTACAGATTCTGAAAACGGAGCTTGGTGGAGAGTTGACATGGGGAGGAATCGATGTGTTGGGAGAGTTGTCTTGTACAATAGAGTCGACTGTTGCAGTAAGTTTACACTCTAGAGTTTTAATTTTTGTTGTTGTTGCTAGTTTTATTTTATAAAGTAAATAACAAGCGAGGTTTCCTTATAATTATAGTCAGGTTTTAAATGCTTATTGACACATCTTCCGGATTTTGCTATTTAATTGTTTTTATTCTTTAAGAGTAACCGTTATTAAACAAATGAAAGTCAAGCTAATGGGTGGCAGATGTAAAGGTGTAGGTTCCGATCACATTCTCATCCCCGGGGGTTGCCCGGAAATAGTATATTTTTGATGTCTAATTAAAGCCCAATATATTTCTGATTTCTGACACCAAATTCTGTATACTTTTGAAGATGTTTGATAAAACGTTAAATTGATTAATTTGTATACGTATTTCCTATTTCTTATGTATTAACATACCAGCCTCATGCCCAGAGTTTCATACTTTCTAGAGAGTAAACAAGAAGCAACCTAATGGTTAGACCTCATAAAATTATATTAAAGGCCAAGGTAAAAGAGGTAAAAGTAAATAATACATAGGTTGAAATAGGTGCTACACCTTTAATTGTTTGGATTTGTCTTTCAAAGAATATTGGATGTATTTAAAATAAAACCGAGTAATATAATATAATGTTGCATGCTTATTGGGCGCACTATTTGATTTTTTTAAGGGGGATTGGCATGGAAGTTGGGGTCGAGTCGAGTTTTGTTTTAGCCGCCGAAGGCGGCGAGATTTTTTTATTTTTTTAAAAAAATTTTAAATGTTTTTCTTTACCTTGGAAGTAGTTGGGTAATTTTTTTTTCTTACTCATCTTTGGGTCGGCGACGAAATTATTTTCATAAAAAAAAAAAAAAGTGTAAATTTTCAAAATTTTGCATTGTTGTTACTAAAATATTCTAAAAAAAAAAAAAAAAAAAAGCATGAAGCATCAACTTATTGAATGTGACAAGAAACTGACACCCAGACTGTGCTTGTTATAAGGGTTTCATGTTCAAGTCATTAAAATTAGCGTTGATTTGTATTTAAATTTTAATAGAGGAAAGAATCCGTGGTGCAATGGTTCGTGTTGGAGACAGCAGCAACCCCAGAGCAAACAAGGTGTGCAAAGGAGGAAGGTATACTGATATATCTAAGAAGACTGCAACTGTTAGGTGTAACCGTAAAGGACGGTACCTAAGCGTAAACTTGCCAGGAAGAAACATGTTAACACTCTGCGAAGTAAAGGCTTTCGTTGGTCGCCGCTGTGCAGGTAAGGCATTTTGATAAAAATTTATAAGGTGTGCAAAGGAAGATTTAGGAATTTATCTAAAGGTTCTGCAACTATGAACTGCAATCTTAAAGGACGGTACCTAGGCGTAAACTTGCCAGGAAGAAACATGTTAACACTCTGCGAAGTGAAAGCTTTCCGTGGTACTTGTAAAGCTAAGGCAGTAGGTTAAAAGTACCATCTGAAACATTTTATTTACACAACACACAAGTTAAAATCGTTTTCCAATGGTTTTGGTCTTTAACGTACTTATGCTTTTGGCTTCTTTATTAACCTGATTCCTCATACCCATGAGTATCGCAGTGATTGTTCAGGTCTGTATATCATGCGTGCCCAACTCCTTTGAAAAGTACGCAAAACGAGGATTTTCTCATTGTCTATACATAATATATATAGCGAACTTAGTGTTTGTCATACGTTAAACATGAATTTTACAAATTGTTGCAATCGTATACCATAAGTTCCGTCAGGCTAAGCAAAACCCGTTTCTTGTTGAGTACAGCTTTAAAGTCATGGCTAATAACGTGTAAGATACGTTGTAACTCTAAAAGAGTTGTTTATTTGCGGTCGGGTCCAAATAAACGAAAAAAGAGAACTTATTTTGACACATTTAACAGATTGAAATCAAATATGATGTGAAATCGAGGAATCGTATATTGCATGGTTTGTAAACCACACTGTCACGTAGGCATTTTTATCAATCATATTATACGCCAACATTTTAAACAATCAATTGCATGTCATGGAGCTGTTTAAGTATTAGAAGTATTTTGTTATCATTTTCAGCGACGTTTGACATCCATACTACTGTGAAATACCTGTACCAGTATGTCGGTCCACGATATAGTAATTCAGTGACCTTCATCTTTAGAGTGCAAGCAAGAAACGATGTTCATATTGCCATGTCAAGTAAAAAACGAAACATGAAGGCTATGTATGAAATAGGTAAGTAAGAAATAAATAGTTTGCTTCTTGGTTCATTTTCAAACAATATCTTGTTTGTTATATGGACCATCTTGACATAGATAATCAAATATTTGTTGTGTCTAACCTAGGCATCCTGATAGCTTTTTCATTTTCATAAATCATGTTATAATTATTAAAATATAATCAAAAATATATACCTATAAATATAATTAGATATATCGTATAATATTCTACAAAGTTTATTAAGTATATTAAGTTAAATGATGCATTTTCCATTGACCAGATCGACAGGAATTATGACCGTACCTCTTTTGTAAAAATCGTGTATCATGCTTGTTTATTTTTAGTCATTGGAGGATGGAAAAACACCAAGTCTGCTATTCGTCGTAGCAAACAGGGCAAAAACGTAGTTACTGTTAATACAAGAGGCATCTTAAATCGGAACCAATATCGAAGATTCAAAGTTACATGGAACGGTAAAACCATCAAGGTTTTCAAAGGAAACAATAAGAATCCATTCATGAAATATACTGATAAACGGCCGATCAAAGTCAATTATTTCGGCATCAGTACTGGATGGGGAAGTGATGGAAACTGGCAGCTGACCAAGTTTATTATTTCTAAAGGTAAGAAGTATTTTATAGTGTGAAGCAGAGAATTGGTTTGTGAAATGATTGACTGCGAAGTGTCATATCCAGCTGAGCCTGGATATGACAATGAGCGGAAGACAATTTCCCATATCACATAGATGCTGATATTAAACAAATTTATGATATCACTAAGTCAATTTTAATTATCAAACTATTTATTTAATTCATTTTTTGCAACTGGATAAGCTTTTAGATAAATAAATTCTTATTATACATATTATTTAAGTGATAATCTTAATGACCAGTCCATCTCCGAGTCATAAAAATATGTTAATAAAGGATAAGATTTATATTCTAAATTGAAAAAGACGAAAAACCGAATTATGAAATTTTAAATAACGAGGGTTGATAGCCACAAGGCCGTATTTGAACGGGAAACAATCCCCAGAACAAAATGGGTCAGGCCTGATGGTGCTTAAGGTGAATGATCTAATACAAGTGTGTATCAAGGTTATTTATCTGGAAATATCCATTAGGTCTTAAAATCTTTTCTTTAGGGGTTGTTGCCCATGCAAATACAGCCTTGTGGCGCTAAACCCTCGATTTTTTATGCTTGTTGAGGATGCACTTCAAAACCAGCGATTCATAGTTCGGAACCACCGTTGCTGGCCGGTTGTCATAAACCACTGTTCTGAACAATGACAACCGGACAGGAGGAACAGCTGCAAGTTAACTTTTGATGAAAGATAGTGTACTTTTTGTTAAAATATATTCTTTTGTGTTCAGTTTTCTCTGCAGATTTTGATTTTTAAACTCAGATTATTTTCATCGTGAAGGAAAATTATCTGGGTCCTCTGTGTCAACAAAGTTTCTACTCAGTTTGATT
The DNA here is from genome assembly GCA_000969725.1 of Ophiothrix spiculata. Classification (NCBI taxonomy): domain Eukaryota; kingdom Metazoa; phylum Echinodermata; class Ophiuroidea; order Amphilepidida; family Ophiotrichidae; genus Ophiothrix; species Ophiothrix spiculata. Next base: position 14,859 of record JXSR01S034140.1, read on the forward strand.
TCGTTTTTTACAATAAGGAAAATAAAGGAAAGATAAACTCTACCACAGTTACGAGGAGGGATTGTTAAAGATTGCAATGATATTCAATCCTGTAATCAGTTGTAGAATAATCCAAAATAAAACTGTTGTTTTCTAGTCGACCAAGTTACCGAAATTATACTAACGATTCCAACATTAGTAAAGATAAATAATAAATAACAACAGGAAACAAAGCTTGTAAACCGATTTTATAAATTACGACTACTTGCTTAACTAGACGTACTGCTTGCAAACTTAAAGGAACCTGTCAGAGTATCAATTAACAGATTGTATGGAATCCTGATGATTGTGAATGCTTATTTTTGTGTTTTTTGTTTCATCACCATGCAGCTCCAGTTCCAACTCCAACGGGTAAAGAATGTTACACTAAATCACGTGGAACGGACTACCGCGGTGTTGTAGCTAAGACTAAAGATGGCAGATCATGTCAGAAATGGACTTCTCAGTCGCCACATAAACATACAAGGAAACCTGGGTCAAGTAAATACAAAGGCAAAGGCCTTGGGAATCACAACTATTGCAGAAACCCAGATGGAGTAAAAGGAGCCTGGTGTTATACGACAGATCCCAAGAAACGGTGGCAATATTGTGACGTTGGAAAAGCACAAAAATCTTGCAGCAAAGGTAAAAGTTACAAGATAACACACATACCTTTACTTTTATAAATCTGTCGCTTTCTATTACAACTGTGCATTTCCCAAGTACACTTAATACTATCAATATAATACAGATATCAAAAACCACTGCGATAGTATTATATATGAAATGGGGAAACTAAGTAACAAACAAATAAATTGTCAGTAACGGCTGCCTTTCCAGAGGTCTCTACTTTGATATTTGTTTCTAAATACGCGAGTAATGGGCTTTTAAATAAATGATGCTGTTTAATACTAATAAAATGTACTTCAGCTTATTATGAATTAATGCTTAGCTAGTTAAATAAACTCCCTTTAAATCTGTAGATTATGACCAATCAAAAGCAAATATTTGCCGGGTCGGTACAGTTTTTTAGTCATTTTATTGTTTATCTGGTACTTTTGTGCACCTTACGTGAGGTATGTTACACACGCACTCACCGCACACACAAGATCCTTGACCACTGCACACTGACGGTGATTGAGTCCTTTCAGCTATTTTTTGGGGTAGAGACTGCTTGGAAGGGCTCGGGTTTGTATTTTTTGTTGACACCACAGAATGTACGCACGTGCATTTAGCCTGGTCTGTCGGAAGTATTTCTAACCTTACCATGTCTGATGATTGGATACCCAATGTGAGTAATATGCCATGAAACATGTTAGTATCGGCTGCCTTTCCACAGGTGCATAAGTTAAAATCTGTGTGAAAGAGGATGCCAAAGATTCACAAACAAGTATGCGGAAGTCTTAGAAAAATATATCATCTATGAACAACTTAAAATCTATAAAACGATCTGCCTGATTGATAGTACAGACAATTCTTTTTTGAAATGTTTATCTAGTGCATCATTTACCAATACCTAGTAATCGGATTCGTAACATGTGTAATCATTTGTTTTAACAGGCTGCAATAGAGTATGTACAACGATTCTCAAACAAGTGTGCGGAAGCAATGGAAAAACATATGCTAACGACTGTTTATTGAAGGTTGCGGCCTGTAAACTAGGCAAGAAAATATCAGTAGCTTCAAAGGGTAAATGCAAAAAAGGTATGTTTTTTTCGCTCCGAATTTTTATTTACTTTCAAGGTACCTTCTTTAAATAACTTGTTAGAAGATAGAGAATAAGAGTTGAACTTACGTCTCACGACTTGAATGTTGAGCCTCGGTAGCTTGCGGCTAGCATCTACTAGCCTTCAGAGCCGAAGGCTGATGATTTTCTAACAGAACATCATCTTCTGATAGAAGATGATTTGACTCCTTGATAGTGAAGATGTTTTGCTGTAATTATCAATTGTTACTAATGTATCATTCATCAATCTGATTTCTAACATTATTTGTTTAAACAGCCTGTAGAAGAGCATGCCCAAGGATTCTCAGACCAGTGTGTGGAAGCGACGGCAAAACTTACAACAACGAGTGTTTAATGAGATTTGCGGCCTGTAAACAAGGCATGATAATATCAGTACGCTCACGGGGCAAATGCACGAAAGGTATGTGTATTGATGTTTTTAGTACCATTTTCCTTGAACGACTTTCTAGAATGATGGTCATTTTGTATATCATAAAAAAATTACATTGCAAAATTAAGTTATATCGTCGGCTACATCCAGTGCCGGATTTACCTTTCCAAGGGCCCTGGGACAGGCCTAAACTGAGGGCCCCATACACACCCATACCAATGATTTTTAAGTGGCTGTGACTGCTAACGTCAAAAATATGTTAGATATTTGACCCCCCCCCCCACCGAGTTAGGGAGGTGGGTAAAAAAATCCCACTCAATATTCATTTTTTTTCTTCCTTTTTTTCCTTTTTCTTTTCTTTTTTCTTATTTTTGTTGGTTCTTTTTTTTTTTTTTTTGCTCTTATGTTCAAGGGCCCCCCTTGACCCCGGGCACTGGGCCCATTTATAAATCCGGCACTGCCTACATCACATACGGTTCATATCATGTATTTTTGACGTTTTTGAGAAAATGTGGAATTAATACTTTGACGTTGAACTCTTCATGATTACCGAATTTCAGATGTAGTTTCTATCTAATTAATGAGATATTAATTAACAAATTTGATTAATGTTCAATAAATTCTAATCAATGTTTTCACATACGGTGCTATTGTCGACGTATCTCACGCAATTTACTATGCGATTAACGAAAAACTATATCATATACGGTTCTATCTTAGGATAGAACCGTATGTGAAAATGCATCACATAAGGGTCTATCTAAGACAGACCCTATTATATAGTATATGTGAAACACCAATACGACAATCACGCGATTTTATAATACGGCGATAAATACGTTGCATATGGGTCTATCTTGGACATCGCTTGGAAAATACGAAAAATCTTTATCACATACTGATCTATAAGTTTACAGCTAGATAAAACAGTGTTGGCTAGATAACCAGTATTTACTTTTACTAAGTAAAAACCTATGAAGTGTTTTCGTAATGATATCACCTTTTTTTACGAAAGGAAGATTTTAAATGCGTTTTTCTCGAAATAGACATTTCGTGAGATAGGACCGTATGTGATGCGCCCGACGATATTATTAATATCAAATTGTTTTTTAAATTTCAAACTCTAATGGTAACCCGCTGGTTAAATTGATTGAAGTTTTAAACACGCCAAATAAACATAATGCAATATGTAGGCAGCAGCTTAGGGACATAATCAATATAGATCGCTCGGGCCGCCCGAGCCATGAAGCAAAATTGTTGATCGTCCCATCTTTGCATTTCGCTCATCTGTGGCAAAAAATCAAGTAATATGATGGTCAATAATATCAATGCGTACACAACGATGTGATTTATAATGGTTGCTCGACCCAGGTATTAACTTGGCTTGGGTCAAAAAGTTCGGCTCGTTCTTGCTCGGCTCGGGCGAGTTGCTTGGGTCTAAATTGATTGTGTCCCTTAATCAGAACAAATATTGCAAGACCCGTACAAGCACACAACAAACATCCCCTTTACAGGCAATGAGAATAAAGTACCACGTAAAACACGTCAGCACGAGCGGGGCTTGAACTCACAAACTATGGATTACGAGACGGGCGCCGTATCCATTCATTCACTCGTGCTCCTCATTAATCTAAGTTTAATTATTATGAATATTTTGTTATCATTTCCAGCGGTGTTCGACATCCATACTACAGTCAAATACCTGTACCAGTATGTAGGTCCACGATTTGCTAATTCAATAACCTTCATCTTTAGAGTGAAAGCAAGAAACGATGTCCATATCGCCATGTCAGGCAAAAAACGAAATGTGAAGCCTATGTATGAAATAGGTAAGCCAGAAATAAATACCTTGATTATCTTGAGTAATATTTTGAATAAACTACATACATGTATCAATATTTATGGTTATGTTGTCAACATTACTTGTTAGTGACGCAGGTTAGCGCATGATAGTCCATACGGTCTATGAATAGCCTGATATAGTCATTGAAAATATTATCGTGTCTAATCATGGCTTTAGGATAGCTTCTTTATTTTCCAAATCTCTGACATGAAATTGGTTAGAGATGACCAAAATAAAATGATATTAATTTCAATTTACATCTATATATTATTTTACCAAGTGTATATAGTATGAATGATCATGTTTGCATTGCACAGATTCAACAGGGATTACGAACGTACAGTTTTTACTAATCTTGTATCATGCTTGTTTATTTTTAGTCATTGGAGGATGGAAAAACACCAAGTCTGTTATTCGACGAAGCAAACAAGGCAAAAGCGTAGTTACTGTTAATACAAGAGGCTACTTAAGTCAGAACCAATATCGAAGATTCAAAGTTACATGGAATGGTAAAACCATCAAGGTTTTCAGAAGAAACGATAAGAATCCATTCATGAAATATACTGATAAACGACCGATTAAAGTCCATTATTTTGGCATCAGTACGGGATGGGGTAGTACTGGAAACTGGCAGCTGACCAAGTTTGTTGTTCCGAAAGTTCCGACAGGTAAGATAATGTATTGTTTTACTAAACAGATCATTGTGCTGACTTCCTTATTGACCAAGTGCCTCACCTCGCCCATGACTTCTAGAAAGATATTTGTGAAGATACGATAAACATAAACAGACTGATAGCAAATGATATATAGAAATAAATACCAAATTCGGAAAATAACAAAATTATTAAAGCTTGTCAATTTTCCCGTGTTTGCTCCAAGATATACTCGCTAATTCAATAACATTTAAATTATGAGTAAATTATTGTCGTAGGTTACGTCCCAAAAATTGAACTCATTAGGATAAAACATCAGCTGTAGACTGAAGTCTGCCCCACAAAGTAAGAATGCAGTATGCGCATTTGTACAGCATAGTAGATACTTCATATTAGCATGTAATTTTACTTCTATCCACTCCCATGCCAGAAGGTTGCATGTACATTATGTTTAATATACTGAGTAGATACTGCTTTAAGTTATGAAACATAATTGATCGTATGCTCATTTGTGCAGTATTTCTCCAAGGGAAAGGGAAGCATTTTGATATATATTTGTAATACACGCACTGCATTTTTTCTTTAGTATTGTTTGGCAGAGGTGCAATAAAATTGATAAATTCTATATTTGAAGAGCTTGCTTCCAAAAGGGCCTCATATACATCTGACTTTATTTTGAGAAAACCAGCAAAACCTGTTTTATTGTTGTGCAAAATTATTTTCAAGTTGTTGCTGCTTTACATTTTAGGAATTGGTCCTCTAACTAAAATAACAACACTCATTTTTTATGTTTTTTTTATTTTTTATGTAAAGCTTTAATTTCACTTGGTAATGGATTTAGGCCCTTTTGGAAATAAACTATGGATTTAGGCCCTTTTGGAAACAAACTGAGATTTGTGTGCTCTAGTAAGCTCAATGAAAGCAAGTTCTGGGGAAAATAGTTTCTTTCCATGAAACTACTACTATAGTATTACACCATGGCACCAATAACTAAATTTTTTCCCAAAGTTGATTTTTGTCCTTTTAGGAAATGATCTCTTCATTTAGAGTTCATTTCCAAATGGGCCTATATCCATCTGATAATCACCAAAAATTTCTTGTCATGTTTAATTTATTTTCAAGCATTTTCTGCTTCACAAGTTAGGGGTAGGTCCTCTAACTATAGTGACATCACTTATTGAAATCAAAACTTTATTGCTTATTTTTTTATTTAGAGCTTTACTTACACCCTAAAATGGATTTAGGCCCTTTTGGAAACAAACTGTTGTGGATTTTGTCCCTTTTGGAAACAAACCCAGATTTTTGCGTACCAGTAAACTTAATAAAAGCAAGTTCGAGGAAAAATAGTTTGGCTCCATGTAACTACTACTATAGTACTACACTATGGCAAAAATAATTCAATTTTGACCAAAAGTGGATTTAGGCCCTTTTGAAAACAAGATCTTCATTTGTTGTCTTGCTATTTGTTGAAATTGATAAATATACATACGGATAATAGTGTACTCAATTTATCATTTTAAGCGATTTCTTAATATTTGTATAAACAGGTAAATTGATTGTGTTGAAAGGCAAACCTACCAAACAAAGTAGTACCGGACATGGTGGTAGCTCTAGTAGAGCAGTGGATGGTAAAACGAGTGGCGTATGGGGACACAGATCTTGCACCCACACTAGTAAGAAGAACCCTTTTTATGAAATTCTGTTTTTAGTAAATATTTTATAAATTTTATGGAATATAAGTTTGTTCTTATATGTTCTCTTTCATTGCTTTAACAATAGCTCTGATTTATCGAGCATGAACATGATGAAAGTAAGTTTTATATCAGAAGCTGTCGAAGTGGTTATTCAATAATCTGAGCTCATCCCCAATAGAGGCCTTCCATGCTTTTATCGATTGGTACCAAACGAAGGATTTGAACTGATTACCTTTCCCGTAAACATGGCGCACCGCAGTCCATTCAACAAGATATTGTAATAAACCTACTGACAATGGTGCAAGTTTATGGATATGTCGATCTGAAGTGGGTGGTAATGGTAACACTTATATTGAATGCATTTGAGCAGTTCGCCATATTCAAGGTATTCTACGTCACTTGCAGGGCCTCTATGGGGATCAAGGTTTTGTACTCATACTAGTAAGAAGTGCTTCTTTAATAATAATTTATTTTTAAATTAACCCATAGTATCAACTCTATGTTCAATGTTCTACCAGCATGCATTCTCTGGCTGTTTATTGTAATCTTAACATTTATAAATTTCAAAATGTTAAAAGCTTCCAAAAATGCAGGAAGTGCTTAAAGTCACCCAATACCGGTGTGACTTTGATCCCCTAAAAATAAAATAATAAATACCGTATAAATGTAATATGTCTTTTCAAAATTTAACCATAAGAGAGACCATACCCCATGAGGTAATTTTGAAAGCAAAATATCATACCTTTGCAGAACATTTTACAAAATCTGTAAAAAAGTGTTCAAAGTCACCCCAGTCTACGGTACAGGGTTTTGGAGTTATGCGCTTGCATTAAGACAGACTTCGCAGAAGATTAATAATTTATTGGTGATTGCACAAGTAAGGGTAATTCTTGTGTTCATGAAATAAATGAGTTAAAAAAAAAGTTTGCAATTTCATGGATTAAGGGTGAAGCCCGTTATCAATGAAACTGCAGTGTGTAACTTCTTTGAATGTAGCAATGACATTTTGAGATAGAGCCAGTCAGAATCTTTGCAGACATTCTGATTCCAATAGGTGGTAATATCTATCGTCAGTTCAATGCTGATTATTTTAGGAGAACTTTATACGAGGTCAACCATTGAAGTACACTTTAAGTAAAACAAGATCAATGTACCAGTATCAAATTAGTTTTTGAGAATCGGAAGAGCAGTATTGATGATCGTTATCGATAAGTACACCATAACATAGCCGATTAGAGAACGTTACACGACATTCAAACATTCACAGGGGCGTTTTGTTTAGATGAATCTTGTAATTTTAATATGTGATGGCATTTCATGAGGTGGGTCAAAAATGTGTTACATGGTCAAAATGGTCAAAAAAACAATTGTTTGATATGATGTTAATATTATTGATCTCTTTCATTTCAAGTAACTTTTTAGCCAAATATCACTTTTGTTTTGGCATAATGAGCTAATTAATGG
>JXSR01S034144.1:36105-52575 GCA_000969725.1 Ophiothrix spiculata
CAAAGTGTCGTTTGGTTCACAGCTAAGATTTTTTAAAATACAATAGGCTTCGCAATGCATTATGGGTATTATGCTTGCCAGATTGGGAAAGGTGCTGCTGTATCAGGCAACCTTTCCTAAATGGGCAGTTGGACCGGACTGATAAACGCACGAAGCAAATTTTATAGAATATTAGCACTCGCGCGAAATTTTGAAACAGATTTGCTATATACGGTATCTAAAAATGGAGAAAAAACCTTGATGAACGGGCGAAGCGCGCAATTTTTTTTAACATTTTACGTTTGAATATCTAAAAAGTGGAAACTTAAATATGAGTGTTGATAATTTCGTCAATGACTGAAAGTTGGGGGATAGCGCTAGGGTACGCAAAAGTTGTGCCACCTCCCCGCTATGTCTTCCTTGGTGCAACCATATACCAGTGAATACATGAAAATGCTATCATTGTTTTGCTTTCAATTTCGTTCCTAACGTCGGTTTGGGCGGTTTCCAGTGGCTTTCCCTCCAGTATCCAGTTCACGTTTTTGGCCAAATGTTGAGCAAAACTACTTGAGCAGAACATGTGTTCAACGGCCAATTGTTGAGCAAACTCATTGTAACATTTTAGCAAAAGCACGTTGACAACTGTTTTTTGTTTCTTTTTTTAATTGGTTGATAGGGGAACATATTTGAACAACTTTTTTTGCAGTGTATGAAAAATACAAATGTCGGAGGTATTAGTTATTGGAGCGAAAATATTTTGTATTTATATTATATATACTATACATTACGTACATTTAGCTCGTACGTGGATAGTTCCGAACCAGAAAGCGTGATCCATTTATCTGGATGATAATCGGATTACACGTAACAAACATGACAAAAGATGAAACGAACTGATCACCACTCAAAAGTATTGCACTTGTCAGGTGATGTGCGTGATCCAGTAACTGGATAAGTTACGTAATCACTGCGATTTTGTCACTTCGTTTAACACCTGATAAAATTTGAAAAGAATTGAGATGTCGGAAATTCCACGCCGGTATCGGGTATCTCGGGTGTGATTCATATAGGAGGAATCTGAGCGTCATGATAGTAATAAAACGTATATGGAAGTAACACGACTTTCATGCACTCCCCGTTGAAACTGACAATTCAATTAACTTCATGTATGCACATTAATAGGTTGATTTTCTTAATGTCTGCGGGAGAAAAGTGACTTTCTGAATACGCAACCGAGATGATGTTTTGTTTTTCTTAATGAGACTTTAATAAAGGAAGCAACGATGAACCGTAGGGCAATGACACTTTTTAAATTCTATTAAATCCAAGAAAGCTATTACTCAACGTTTCTGTTGTTGAATTATTATTAGAAATAGAATAATTTAACACTGGGTTCAGAAAGTTATACGCAGAATGTTTATTACAGATTAAAGTGAAAGTGACTCAAATTTCGTTTTAATCTCATTATTTGGTTGGTAGAAAGGTGCGTGTATACATGTTTGATACTGAAGATACAACAGGGTGTCCAAAAATTAACTGAACATTTTTTTAAATAACTTTAAAACCAAGATGCGTGCTGCAACTTTAGACATATATATTGATAGAGGGGACTTGCAGAATTATGATGGTACTAAACATTATACAGTCAACAACCTTCTTAGATAACAAGATGACCTGAAAGTTCAACGGTTGAATCATTGTACCATTCACTGCTGTCACTCTTCTGTCACTTCAACATGACGACGCGATGCCCCATACGCAAAACAGATATATGTCTTCATCAACGTTTATATGGAAGGATCATATTGCTTAATTAAAATGACCCTGGCCACCTCGCTCTCATAAATGAAAACGAAGGGTTGACAGGACTCTTAAGTCCACCCACTTATTTCTTTCTTTGGGGTTATCTTAAGGATACGAGGGCATTTCAAAACCCTAGTCTATTCCTGAGCTGAAACAGAACATTACCATTGAAATCAGAAAGATCAGGACGAACACATTCACAAACGTCCAGAACTTTGGCATTAGAGTCAAAGAATGTAGAAATCAGCAAGGAGGCTATGTAGAACATATTCTGAAGTAGCTTCTTGGCAGCTTGATTTTGATAAAAGGAGGTAATTTGAATTCAAATGTATGACCCTAACAAGCCATAGTCTGTGTTAGAGACCAGGAAAATCTTCTAGTGAAACAAACTAACTCAAACCCACTAATCATGCTTTTTAAACAGAAAACAAGCGTAGGTTGCGTCGGTCGCTGCGCTCCATCAGACTCAAATTGTGTTGGGCAAGAAGGCTTAAAAAACTCACGCCTTCGGCGCTAGTTGGTCTTTACACATTACCGAGGGTCTTTAACAAGACTAAACAAACCATTGCCACCTCACTCTCGTAATAAAGTCCGCCCAAATTCTTTCTTTTGGGTTATCTTATGGACAGTATATACATCTCAAACCCTGGACTTTTCCTGATCTTACCCACAAATTGCCAATGAAATCAGAAAGATCAGGAATACATGCGCATACGTCCAATACTTTGTCACTAGAGTCAAAGAATGTAGAAATCTGCGAGGAGGCTATCACATTTTAAATACTGGACAGCTTGATCTTGATAAAAGGAGGTAATATAAATGTCTGAGTAAATGTAACTTTGATATGTGTTGTTAAGCATGTAAAGTGGTAATGCTGCACCATAAAGATATAAGCATTCTTGAAGTAGGGTTAAACTTTAAATGGAAAATATGTAATGAGAATTATATAAATAATAAGCAAAACTCCTTAATCAAATATCTTTTTATGAACAATATAAAACCTGTTTCGGTGTCTAGGCCATTAAAATATTCTTAAATAGATTTGTAGTTACAGATACGTAGCCATACATCTTAAAACAAATATCAATTTCAAAGGTATTTCCTCAAAATTGATTTTCTTTAACAATTACCCATTTACCGTTTTTTATTCAGGATCCATTAAAAGCATAAAATTTAAAAAAAATTTCCAAGCATTATTAATGTTTGATTTTTAAAAATTTATGTCTAAACCTATGCTGAGAATTATTTAATGTAGTAAGAAATTTTGATATATATTTATTGTTGGGTGGTTTTTTTTATTTGACAAATAAATCGATAAATTGTACGAACTATTATGGAAAAGATTGGGATATAGGTTTCAGATGTAGCAATTCTTGTGGAACTAATGTAATTGTACCTAAATCCTATTTCAGTGGCGCTTTAATTGACTGATTGGTATTCTAGTTAAGTTTATTTTAGGTATCTATTTGAAGTTACAAGAATAAGTATTCCAACTGTGTTTAAATTCGTTTACCTCTTTATATGTAATGTCCAGTCTAATATATTCCTGTTGTAGTGAAACCAGATTATCAAATAAGAAGCCAACGATTTCTGTTCATGTCTAAGCTCATAATGTGAGACACATACTATGTTTTTGAAAAACTTATCATGAAATTCCGGGCTTAACACGATAGCACAATGTATATACTTGTAAAATGCAGTGAATTGTTTTCTATTGAATTTTATCGCTCAGAACTTATTCATTTGATAAAACATTGTTTAAACATTGGTTAATCAGAATCTTAAACATAATCAACTTTTATCAAAGACAATAAAATCAGCAAATCGGCACACTAAGTTTGCCTTAAATACAGAGGCCCAGACAGCCTCCTCGGTATAACGAAGGTTATTTCCAATGACGCTCAGAATAACGCTATTTTAGCTATAATGGGTATAAGCATCGTTTAAAGGTCAAATCCCGTCTAGTAAAAGTAAATCCAGTCGATTCCATATACAATATTCTATCCTGATTGCGATAACGCATTTAAAACAATCTAACAATATTTCTCAGACTGATTTTAAATCACCTGTCATATTATAGACATTCACGTAAAGGCACATTGCAAATTTACTGGATCGCTTTAACCAACCTAACAACACAACAATGATGAAGGTAATTTTACTCCATAGTGTGACTGAATACCGTACTGATTGTAGATGAGTAGTTTGGCACAACGAACGGTTATGTTTGTTTGTCAGATACATATCCCATAACTGAGGGAAGGGACAGGGTTTTTGTTCACACTAATTTTATCATTCACTAAGCAATTGCAACATTGGGCAAAAAAGATTATGTAAATGAATCATTTGAATCGTGCGTATAATTTTTTACCCCACCCTTACACACAAATATTGGTCATATGTAAATACATTGATATCCATTAATTAAAGGCCCACTGGAATACAGATAAATTTGCATTAGAGCTAAAGATGCAAACAAGCAGCAGATATTGAGTTTTTATGTTTCTAAACTTTGAGTAAATTCAACTTAATAATAATTATGAGTATCGAACAGGTTTTAACAATATATAAATACTGACTGTTTATTTTCCCCAGGAATTTTCTGTTTGTTGTCTCAATTTAGAGTTACATTTCAGTACTTCACAAGGATTTATTACCTTGCAACTAATGCTGTACAATACCTGGTATATTAACAATTATCATTTACCCTCTTTAAACAAACCTACGGGCAAAGAGCAAAATGAGCCGCCATAAATTGCGTGGTGTGCAAAATATGATAAGTGTTGGTTCACAAAGAGCTTAGATAACCAAAATTTTAGATTCATTAAAAATCAACTACGCAATATAAATATGACTTTTATGAAGTAAGATATACAAGGAATGGTTATACTTATTGAAACTAGGTTTATGTAAGATTAATTTGATTTTGATGAGATTGAGATTAATTTGAGGCAGTTGAATATGAAAGTTGGTTCCTTTTTTACTCATTTGATAAAAAGTGTACTATCTTTATATTATATCTCTCAAATTTCAATTAAAAGTGCCATTGATTGAACGACACATACTGACTGGAGACATGCAGTATACGATGTAATCCTATTTAAGGCCATACCATTCCTTTGAGGCCATTTATTCCCAGCTGGTAATCCATCCCTTCTAACAGATGTCTACATCCAAGTTCAGTTAAGTTGTAATGATCTGTCTTCTTAATCATATTGCAATACGGTACGTGTCTTGGGTGACAACCCATTAGTCTCTCGTATGGCAATATCCAAGCTTGGGCTGAAGTTACAACATGATAATTGAAGAACAGATTACATAACAACAATGAACCTAAATTTCTGATGTTCTTCCCTTTAAACACTTACCTTCAGGCCTAGATATCTTCAAATAGGGAATTCAAGTGCAACAAATTAAATAATTATTAGTCTTACCAGTATCTGATCTCTAAAATCTTTCATGATATTTGACCATTTTGTAATATATTCATTGATTTTCATATATTATTTTACTAATGGATTTCTATGGACCATGGTCCACTTAGGCATACGGTTTAACTCTTTTTCATAGATAGAAAGCTTCATTAATGAACTTTGGCCACGTTTCACTCAATCATAGGCGGTGGAAACGGGGGGGGGGACATGTCCCCCCCCTAAATATCACGAGGGGGTACCCTCTCAAAAATAAAAAAGAAAGAAAGAAAAGGAAAGGAAATTGAAATTTTCCCTTTGTTTTGCGCGCTTCGCGCGAATTTTTAGATATTATGTCAATTTTCAGTAAACATCTGCCACTTTTGCGCAAATTAAAGATTTCAATGATTAAAGTTTCTTCAATTAAAAAATTAAATAATGAATTACTAATAAAAATAAATAATTCGGATTCACATAACAACATGAACAAACAAATAGCTTTATATCCACAGACATTTGAATAAAGAAAGCAAAACACTCTCATTTTAAAAGTACAAACAAAGAAAGTGAATGCAAATGACGGATTGCAGGAAACACGGAGCAAACTCCTGGCATGGCGTTTTTCATTACCTAGTGTTGTATTACCTTTCGTAGTCCCTGTAAAGACATTTTAGATCTTTACTGCCATATATAGATTGATTTGAGAGAAGTGATTTATATTGAAGGATTATTAACGTTGTAGAGAACAATGTACTATACAAAGTGATATTTGACTTTCATGAATCAAATATGAGACGATATTTTATCCCCCGTACCGTATCAAATCCATCACTTCAATTGTTGTATGGATTTTCTGTTGGTATCGTAAAGTTGTGTGTGTATTATTTGAGTCTTTTACTATGCCTGATTTAACAAATATATGGACGTCCAAAATCAGTTTGGGAAATGTTGTAATTCCTTTACGTAAAGGAATTCCTTCACGGTTCGATTTCCGTAAAGGAATTCCTTCACTGTAGAGTAAAAGAATTCATTCACGCTAAACTTTAAATCACATTTTTGAGCAACCTATGAAAATCGGAAAATATTTTAAAGCATTTTCATATTGAATTGGACCTATTCTAAAAATGTATCTATGAAACTTTGAATTCTATCTGCGAAAAAAAATTTGCACATTTTTCCAAAAAAAAAAAAAAAAGATTGGCAGACATAATTCAAGATTTCATTTTTTTACTATTATCATGCTCAATCGTGTAGAGTTCACATTTTTGTTATTTTTTAATGAATTATTAATATCTGATATTTCCATATTTCTCTCAAAACGCGTCCGAGAGTGTTTTAATGTCTTTTGGTAAGACATTTTATCATTTTTGTGGGTCGCCGCGGCAAAAGGATGCACTTGTCGGCTCGTACATGTTGCTCATTGCAGTAAATCTGATGTATACAAATAGTATACATCAGATATGCTACAATGAGCTACGTGTAGGAGCCTACAGGCGCATCCATCTGCCCTGGCAGACCGTATCTTTGATTCGCCAAAGTAAGCGGGAAAAAATTTTTCCTATGGTCAATATTGCGATATAAGTTCAGATGTAGCAATTATTTTGGAACAACTAGTGTGCCTATTTCCTATCACAGTTGTGCTTTATTGACCGAATGGTATTATAACTAAGTTTATTTTATCTATCCATTGGACGAAGCTTAACTACTACTATAGTACTACACCATGGCATCAATAATTAAATTTTTACCAAAAGTTGATTTTTGTCATTTTTGAGAATGATTTCTTCATTAAGGGTTTATTTCCAAAAGGGCCTAAATCCATCTGATAATCACAAAAAGAATATGTCTTGTCGTGTTTAGTTTATTTTTAAGCATTTTCTACTTTCTACAAGTTACGAATAGGTCCTCTAACTATAGTGACATCACTTATTGAAATGAAATCTTTATTGCTTATTTTTTTTATTGAGAGCTTTGTTTACACCCTAAAATGGATTTAGGCCCTTTTGGAAACAAAATGTTGTGGATTTAGGCCCTTTTGGAAACAATAACAGATTTTTGCGTTATGGTAAACTCAATAAAAGCAAGTTCGATGAAACTACTACTAAAGTACTACACTATGGCACGAATAACTCATTTTTGACCGAGAGTTGATTTAGGTCCTTTTAGAAACAAGCTCTTCATATTATGCAGTAAATCGTTGTCTATTAAATTTTAGAGCAAAACGTTCTTCTGCTGTGTAGTTATTCATTTGATAAAACATTGTTTAAACATTGGTTAATGTTCAACTTTAATCAAAAATAATGAAATCAGCACACAAAATTTGCCTTAAATAAAAAGGCCAAGACCGCCTCCTCAGTATAACGAAGGTTATTTCCAGTGACGTTCAGAATAAGGCTATTTTAGCTACCATGGCCATAAGCATCATTTAAAGGTCAAATCCCGTCTAGTAAGAGTAAATACATTGGCAATCCGTTACCAAAAGGCCTACTAGGATGTTGGCAAAGCAATAATTGAAGAAACATACATCAAATAGTTAGTGATATAGTTTTAACGTTTCTAGACTTTGATTGAATGCAAATTAATTACTGTATGACTGTCAAGCAGAAATACAACAATACCGATTTATTCTAAAGCAATGTTATGGTTAAAGATAGGTTTTAACAACGCACCATTACTGTTTTACAATTGTCAAACTCGGAGTCCATGAATAATTTAATATATAATTTGTTTGATTATAATTTAATATGATGATTTGTAATTGAAGAGTATAGAATAAGATGTACTTAAGTCAATTAATACTAGTTCTGAGATATTAGCGTTTAAAGTTTGAGTGAATTTTAGTTTATATTAGTTTCAAGCCTTCAAGGTACTAGTATATAAAAGTAATCTACTCGATTGAACGAATAATCTGATATGCAACTTGACATACTTAGACCATTTGTTAAATTTGACAATTAAAATTCACTCAATCGTGATGACCGCTTCGTATGGATAAAATTGCTAAGAAATTTGTCAAAATAATCTCTCTCCTTCAGTTACCTCAAAACCACCAATAACTCACTTTCGTCAAAATGTGACTTAAGTACTTCTTATTCTAAAGTGTTCAATTGCTTGTATAATTGTATTTTCATTTTCCCTCTTAAAAGCTACGGGCATATTAAGCCGTCATAAATTGCGTGGTGCGTGCAATATCAAAAGTGTTTATTCACCGTATGCTCGGGTAGACCCTAACTATGTATTCGTTATAAATCAAAGTATGGAATATAGAAATGCCTGAAGTAAGTTGTGTATACTAACTGAAACCAGGGTTCCTATTAAATGTTTACTTGATCTTAATGATATTGAACTTTGAAGTTACTCTACTGGTTACTCGTTAGGAAAGGTGGATAATCTTTGCTCGTTTTTCTTAAGTATCCAATCTTTATGTCATATCACTCCGGTTTTCTTTTCAAAGTACCATGAAAAGTGTGCTGATTTGAGACATACAGTACACAATGTAATTCAATTTAAGGCTGTACCACTCTTTTGAGGTCATATAAATTCCAGCAACTGATCACATTAGTCCTAACAGAAATCTGCATCTATCTAAGTCAATTTAAGTTTTAATGATTGTTATTCTGCCTCATCTTGCTATAAGTTATTTGTCTTGGTAACAGGCAATTAGTCTCTTATATAGCAATGTCCAAGCTCGAGCTGAAGTTACAAGAAGAACAGGACAGAATATGCTGACAATGAACTTATTTCTGATACTTTGCTTTAATCAATACTTCTGATAATTTACTTTAACCAATAACCTTCAGGTTTAGACATCTTTCAATGTAAAGCTTAAGTGCTACAAACTTAGATTGTTCTTAACAGAGCTTTCAATACTTAAATAATAAAGACTGTGGTTAAACATCCCTGAAGTCGAATTTTGTTTTTAAAAAGACAATGCATATTAAATGTGTGAAAATGGCTCGCTATCCTTTTACTTCAATTAGCCTTATCACAGGCCCGTAGCCAGGATTTTTTCAAGGGGGGGTGCGGATTTTCAAAAAGTGGACCTATTGGAGGGAAAATTTTCGTTTTGGTCGACCCTAAACTAATTATAGTAGTTTTTTAGCTGTTTTCCAAGCATTTCTGTAGTATTTTATTAAAAAACGACCTACATTTACTTGTTTTGGTGCTTTAGGTGTTCTTTTTGGTGGTCATTTAATGATTTTTTGTGGACCTTTTTTGTACATTGTCATATTTGGGGGGGGGGGGTGCGACGCCCCTACCGCATCCCCCCTGGCTACGGGCTTGTTATCATCAGATCATCCAAAATGTGTAGTCGTTAACAAAGGCAATATTCATTAGTACCACGAGCAAATACGTTGGTAAACTGAACTGTCATAAATTATGTTCACCTGTCATAAATTATGTTCGCTTATGTAAAATCCAGATAAATGAATGCACATAATGTGAATAATCGGCTAAAACTCCAATTAGAATGAAAAAAAGATAGTGGCAAACATTCCAAAATGAAAATATTCCTCATTGGAGAAATATGAAGCTGTGAGCAAATCTTTTCTTCAGAATAAAATCCACAGTACAGGTCAAGGACAGATTTCAGATTATAATAAAAAGACCAAGGTAATTATGGTAAACAATGATTACCAAAGAAAAAAATGAATTATGAATTATCAAAAAACTACAGATGAGTAATCATTGCAAAATGTGCCGTGATATGAAAAATAATTCCATCATAGCAATTTTACACCATGACAAAAATGTTACTCCATGAGAAATAATTAAAATGAAACTGTTCATTCTAACATAGTAGTGAAAATGTAACGCCATGAGAAATTGTTTTAATGAAAATGACTACAAAAATGACGAAGTGTATCTAGGCGTTTAGAAGATGTACAGTTTAAGGTTAGTTTGAGGCCATATATTCCCAGGCTTGTAATCCTATCATTTAACAGGTTTCTGTATCTTAGTTAATTTTGGTTGTAATGATAGGTATTCTTGCTCCTGTTACCATCAGTTTCATGTCTTTAACAACGATTTAATGATCTCTTATATGGCAATGTCAAAGCTCGGGCTGAATTAACAAAAATGATAATTGAAGAATAGTTAACATAATAACAATAATCGTATTTCTAATACATATTGGGCAATTGTTTCAGGATGTTTTGCCTACTTATCAATGCAAAATACATATGTTATTAAAATTATGTCATATTAATATCATATTTATTTGAACACGAGTAGTTCGGTATGTCGTATTTCGGGCAGTACTTTGTTTTGTTTAAGACAGGAAGCATTATCATATAGGATACACATGTCCAGCGGTCTAGACACACCTTTATCACCACCAAATCACAGTGGCAAAGTTGATTAGCCCATATCTGTTAACCAATTCAACGTTTGCAAGCGTTGTTTTTCAATCGTTTAGTTGGATTGGGGCGTCAGATTGGACTTCAAGTAGAATATCTACAAAAAATCCTTTCAGCAGCTGGCAAATCATATCAGATGCTACAGAAAGACACGGCGTGATGTTTGACTCTTGGAGACAATGATTCAGAGGTGGATTAATCTTCAAGGACACAAGGACTTCAGCGAGATTCATTTTACAATGCAATTGTAATTGTTTATCAAAAATAAGTGGTCAATTTGAGGGTCAACAGAACCCAAACAGCACCTTTCATGGCCACAAAAATAGAAATAGATTATGATAGTATTCACATGCCTTCCTTAAGGGTACGAGGAATCCCTATGCTCAGGAAAATGTGAATCCTAACTGTTTTTTAATCATGAAAAGATAAATAGTTTCCACTGCAATTTTTATGTAAACAAAAGAAAAATACGGCATTCTAATGTTTATGTTTTAGATGTTAGTTCACCATCTTAACGCTGCCTTGATAGCTCAGCGGTAGATCTCTCGCTTCGTAATGCATGACTAACCCCTGCCATAATCCATGGTTCGAGTCCCCGCAAAGGCAGTGGAAACTATTTATCTTTTCATGATTGAAAAATAGTCAGGATTCACATTTTCCTGAGCATATGGATTCCTCGTACCCTTAAGTACGTTTTCAGTGATAACAATGCTGTAAACTGGTTACATAACAAGCAAACACGATAATAATTTTCTACATGTTGTATGTGATACTTTAATGAGGTGTATTGGTTGAAAAGATAGATAACCCCACAATAAAAAGGAAGTGTAATTGTACAGAAGTGTGGCTTTTGTGTTTTTATATAATGTGAAATGAAATGAAAGAGAAATCTAAACATTCGTTTCATATTCATTTCGATACTTATCCTTTCAGTATAATATTCTTGGATGTTGTCAATGAGAATGAGAATATTTAGCAGGAAAAGCAAGGTCATTGCAAGGCAACCGTATAATATTTACAAAATTAGCATGTATGGTCATATGGGAACACTAGGTCTGCACTGTGACGTGCTACCTGGATGATTAAGTTAAACAGGTGTCCAACAGCGCTAGTTTGGTTAAACGCCATGACAATTAAACAATAATAACACACTGCAAAAAGTTGAGCAATTTGGGATGATTTTGCCCAACGTTGGTCAAGAAGGCTGAAACTCAAAAGTTTGGCAAAATACAAACAATGTCGTTTGGCTCACATTTTTGCCCAAATGTTGTGCAAAACTACTTAAGCAACGCACGGCCAACTGTGGCAAAAGCACGTAGACAACTGTTTTTGTTTCTTTTTGTAATCAGTTGATAGGGGAACATATTTGATCAACTTTTTTGCAGTGTATGAAAAATACAAATGTCGGAGGTATTAGTTATCGGAGCTACTATAATACATTACGTACATTTAGTCCGTACATGGATAGTTTCGAACCAGAAAGCGTGATCCAATTATCTGGGTGATAATTGGATTACACTTAACAAACATGACAAAAGATGAAACGAACTGATCACCACACAAAAGTATTGCACTAACTGGTGTCAGATGATGTGCGTGATCCTGTAACTTGATGAGTTACGTAATCACTTCGATACTGAATAGAGATTTTATAACTTCGTTTTACACCTGATAAAATTTGAATAGAACTGAGATGTCGGGTATTCCAGGCCGGTATCGGGTATTTCGGGTGTGATTCATATAAGGGGAATTTGAGCGTCATGATAGCAATAAAACGTATATGGAAGTAACACGACTTCATGCACTCCACGTTGAAACTGACAATTCAATTAAATGTATGTAAATTAATAGGATGATTTGCATAATGTCCCTGAGAGAAAATTGACATCCTGAATACGCAACCGAGATGATGTTTAACTTTCTAATGAGAATTTAATTAAAGAAGGAACGATGAACCGTAGGGCAATGACACTCTTAAATTCTATTAAATCCAAGGAAGCTATTACTCAACGTTTCTGTTGTTAATTACATTTTATATTAGATATAGAGTAATTAACTGAATGTTCAGAAAGTTACACGCAGAACGCTTATTACAGAGAAAGTGAAAGTGACTCAAATTGTGTTTTAATCTTAATATTTTTTGCTAGAAAGTTGTGTTTACATATGTTTGATAATGAAGATAATATTGGGCCGTAGTCTCGAACGATTTTTATCTTAACGTTGGTTGGACCTAAACAGGTGTAGTGTTATTCCTATCACAGTGGTGCTTTAATTGACCAATTGGTATTTTAGTTAAGTTGATTTTATCTGTTGGATGGCAAGTTATAAGTATAAGCATGCCAACTGTGTTTTTATTCTCTTACCTGTTTATGCTATGTCGATCAAAGTCGAATATTCCATTTGTTGTGAAACCAGATTATCAAATAAGTAGCCAACGATTTCTGTCTTATGGCAAAACTCACAATGCAAGACACATACTATTCCGAGCTTTACACGATAGTACAGCGTGTATACAATGCAATAAATTGTTGTCTATTGAATTTTAGAGAAAAACATCTTCTTCGCTCTGTCGTTATTTGATAACACATTGTTTTAACATTGGTTAGTCAGAATGTTCAACATAATCAACTGTTATCAAAGACAATGAAATCAGCAAATAAGCACACCAAGTTTGCCTTAAATACAAAAGCCAAGACCGCCTTCTCAGTATAACGAAGGTTGTTTCCAGTACCGATCAGAATAACGCTATTTTAGCTGTCATGACTTAATAAAGCATCGTTTAAAGGTCAAATCCCGTCTAGTAAGAGTAAATCCCGTCGATTATATATACAATATTCCATCCTGATTTCGACATCGCATTTGAAACAATCAAACAATATTTCACAGACTGATTTTTAATCACCTAACATATATATTATAGATATTCACGTAAACACACATTGGAAATTTACTGGATGACTTTAACCAACCTAATAGCACAACAATGATGAAGGTAATTTACTTCATGATAGTGAGACTGAGTACCGTAGTGATTGTAGATGAGTAGTCTGGCACAACGCATGGTTATATATATTTGTCAGATACATATCCCATAACGGAGGGAAGGGGAAGATAAAGGGTGTTTGTTCACACTAATTTTATCATTCACTAAGCAATTGCAACATTGGGTAATAAATGTTGTTTACATGAATCATTTAAACCGTGTATGAACGTGTATAATCTCATTCAGAAAATTATACTTTTTATAATTGTCTGGTTGTCAAGATTATTCAATCTTGACAACCAGAAAATTATATTCAAACTGACAACCAGAAAATTATACACACGGTAACCTCAAATGTAGATGCATCTAGATGAATGTATATTTCCGAAGTGCAGATTATGTTCACACGGTCACGCGTTAATCTGACTTTACTCTAGATACGCGTATTGACACGCTTGGATGTGCGTGTGCGTGAAAATAAAGCAACTGCGCGTGTATACACGCGCAGTCACTTACGCGCGTGCGATCGTTTCCTGAAGTCTAGTTTAATCTACATGCATCTAGATGTGCGAAGTACAGATTGATTTGTTCGTTTGGAGAGCCCCAATCACTGAGCAGAGAACCGACGTTGCGGGTGGTAGTACCATCACCCTTTAGCTTGTTTAGGTCCAAATAGTCTATCCCGTTTAAGTCCAACCAACGTTTAGATAGAAATCGTTCGAAAAATTATCATCCCAACCTAGCTAAAGGGTGATGGTATCGCCCGTAATGTCGGTTCTCTGCTCAGTGAGTATACATTTCTGGTTGTCAAGATTGAATTTATAATTATTCATTTAAACCGTGCGTATTTTTTACAATCAACCATTGGTCATATTATGTAAATACATTGACATCCAGGCCCACTGGAATACTGATAAAAGTGGCATTAGTTATTAAGATGCAAAAAGTAAACAGATATTGAGTTTTTATGTTTCTAAACTTTGAGTGAATTTAAATTATGAAAATTATGAAAATCGAATAGGTTTTAACAATATAACAATACTGACTGTTTATATTTTACCTAGGAATTTCTGATTTAATGTCTCGATTTAGAGTTCATAAATACTTTACAAGGATATATTACTTTGCAACTAGCAACTAGATAATATGTGGTTGTCCAGTTCGTATGAGCCGTAAATGCCAGAAACTTTATTTTGTGCTACAGGTGAAAATACATGTAAAAGTCGTAATTTGCCGAAATTGATTGTTTGACATATTCACAATCCTTGTGCTTACTACCAGGCCCGTAGCCAGGCCCCCCCCCCCCAAATTTGACAATGTATAAAAAAGATCCATAAAAATTCCCTAAATACCCACCAAAAGAACACCTAAAGCACCAAAACACGTAGATGGAACGTCGTTTCTTACTAAAATTCTAAACAAAATGCTTGAAAAATTACTGAAAACCTATGTTTTTTGTTTGTTTGTTTGTTACTTTGTCAAAACCACTAAGATTAGTTTTGGGTCTACCAAAACGAAAAGTTTTCCTCCAAATGGACCACTTTTTTGAAATCCGCACCCCGTTTAAAAAATCCTGGCCTGCTTACTACAAAATAGCAGCAAAGTTTCATTTCAAGAAAATGATAGGAAATGTGAAATAAATCTGCATATTTTTAAGACAATCAACAGAAAATATAGGGCTTACTGATCTTTGAACGCGCTTATCTCAGTTATACGTTTTACTTCCTGACAACCTTTGACGGATCATAACCTGACTTCTGTAAATCGTATGAAGTTCATTAAGGTGCCATTTCAATCCGTAAAGCATGGTCTTTGCAAATAATTACAAAGGTGACAATGGCAAGAGGTGGCATTTACGACTGATTTGGGATGGACGGTCACATATGCCATGCAATACCTAGTATGTTAGCATTTTTTTTTTCACCAGCGCTGACTCAGCTGTCGCCATACAATGTTTTTACTCTCAGTTTATCCCCGTTAGCTGTCTGTAATTTTGTTTATCAGCCTTGTTTCTTTGTACCAATCGTTTGTTCCCGATGTCAACAATGGATTACGTGAGTACTTGAATGCTAGAAACTCCCCAAAATTACAACAAAAAGGGGGAGTTCAGAAGTACTATTTTGGTTGCCGAATTCCACAACCTTGCAGTGGTGTAAGCTTAAGCTTAACACCGGAAGTGACTGTGACTCAGGCTTACAACTCATACAATGGGACTTGTTGTTTACCATTACACCCTCTTGCTCCAGATAATGAAACTAGGCTGTGCTACAGTCGTGATAGACTTCTTGAACTTAAATGTAAAAGGTTTCTACCAAAAGAAACATACGACAGAGTGAAAACTCTTGGTATCCTACGCCATTCACGTTCTCGTAGAGGTGGCCGACGTGTGAGAAGAAAAATACCAACCATCTATGGTAATCGTCAACCCCCTTCACTGACTAACATTACATATGATGAGTTTACCCCTTTGATTCGACCGTCATCATTAGTTACGATCCCGACGATAAATAACACTAGTAATGTCTCAGTTCCATCTAGACTAGAACATGTTAGACTTCCATCGATCTATCTGACAAATGCGCAATCTTTGGTGAATAAGTTTGATGAAGCTGAAATAATTTTTGATCAGAATTGCGTTGATGTAGGGGTCATTACAGAGTCGTGGTTCAGGCCGAATATCCCTGAAGACATGTTGAACATTACTGGTTACAATTTGTTTTCAAGACGTCGTGACAATGGAATCAACAAAGGCGGTGATGGAGTGGCAATATATGTCAAGAATGAGTTGCCTGCTAACATTATTGATGTGGATATCCCCAATGAACTTGAATGTGTTTGGGTAAATGTACGCCCAAGACGTTTGCCTCGTGGAATTTCGTCGATAGCGATTTGTTCTGTATATATTGTAACAAACTCTCCTCATCAGGACTTGCTT
>JXSR01S034146.1:1961-12540 GCA_000969725.1 Ophiothrix spiculata
TAATTGCAATGCAAAATTTCAAACTGCTATGCAAACATACATTTTGCATAGCACATGTTGCAATGCAAAAAAAATGAATGAATTCGTTCCCTGAACGTGGTAAACAAAAACAATTTTCCATAGGCTAGTACTACCCACATATCAACAGTTATATTGTAAACAGTTATTCAGGGACTGTGAGATTTAACGTTGTAGTTAACTGTCATTCTGATCAGTTGGGTGAAGTGTGAGGATGCACGTGTAAGCAGAGCCAGAGAGAACCTTGCTGATGCAGTTTACAGAATCAAACAGTGAACGTGGCAAAGAGTTGTTTGATCAGGCAAAGCAGAAACTCGACAAAGCTTACAACAATGTTGAAGAGGAATATCTCCAAGAGAAAATAAGTACCATTAGATCAGCTTCTCAAAGCAGGCAGAGTGGGATGGCATAGGCAGTGATAAATGATGTAACTGGCAGAACAGCAACCAGATCAGGTAGACTTAAAGGCAACACCTCATCGGAACGCTGTAAGGAATGGAGAGACTACTTTTCCACCCTACTAGGATCCCCACCTTCAGCTACCAACCCTGATGAGGAAATCCAAACCATCAATGAGAATACTTTGCCAATTGAAACAGGAGCTTTCACAGATGAAGAACTTCAGGCTGTACTAAGAAAATTGTCAAATGGCAAAGCTTCTGGCCTTGATGAAGTACCTGCTGAGGTTTGGAAGTCTTGGTTTCAACAACATACTACTAGATATCTGCAATGGCACGCTGCTTAGAGGTGAAAAACCACAGGAATGGTCCCTAAGCGGAATAGTACCAATTCCTAAGAAAGGTGATCTCAGCAAGGCATCCAATTATAGGGGCATCAGCTTAACATCCATAGCAGCAAAGATCTTCAACCGCTTGATACTCAATCGCATTCGACCTCACATTGAACCTCTGCTTAGACCAAACCAAAATGGGTTTCGCGCTGAACGCTCAACTACTTCCCACATCCTTGCCTTACGAAGACTTATAGAAGGAATCAAGGACAAGAATCTTTAATGTGTCATCACCTTCATAGACTTCAAGAAGGCCTTTGATTCAGTGCACAGAGGTAAAATGCTCAAGATTCTCACTGCTTACGGGATTCCGAATACCATCGTCGAAGCAATCAATACCATGTACAGCAGCACAAAAGCAGTTGCGTTATCACCAGATGGTGAAACTGAGGCTTTCGAGATATTAGCAGGAGTGCTACAGGGCGATACTTTAGCACCTTACCTGTTCATCATTGTGCTAGATTATGTGATGAGAATGGCAATCAGAGAAGACCAGGACATGCTGGGCTTTACAGTAACACCTCAAAGAAGTCGAAGGCACCCTGCAGAAGTCATAACCGACCTAGATTTCGCAGATGACATTGCCTTGTTATCGGACACATTACAACAAGCTCAAGAACTGCTGACCAGAGTTAAGGATGCTGCTGCAACAGTTGGTCTTATGATGAATGCTTCAAAAACCAAATTCATGGCATATAACATCAAGACTGATGTTGCACTGTCCACAATAGAGGGAAGCCAACTAGACCAGGTCCAAGACTTTCAATACCTGGGCTCTTGGGTAGATGAGTCAGAAAAGGATTTTCATGTACGAAAAGCCCTCTCATGGAAAGCTTGTAACAAAATGCACCTTCTCTGGAAATCCAATCTACCAGACTTGTTAAAGATCAGCTTCTTCCGTGCAGCCATAGAAAGTATTCTGTTGTATGGCTCAGAAGGGTGGACACTGACAGAAAGACTTGAAGCCAGGTTAGATGGGTGCTACACCAGACTATTAATGATGGTTCAAAACCTCAACTGGAGAGATCATCCTACCAGGGAGGTAATATACGATGATTTACCAAAACTATCGGAAATAGTGAGAGGTCGCCGCCTAAACTTTGCTGCTCACTGTGCTAGACGGCTTGAGGAACCAGTGTCTGAACTAGTGTTCTGGACGCCCACCCAAGGGACACGTGCACAGGGAAGACCAAGGCTGACCTACCCAGTACTTCTTACACAGGATGCCAACATTGATCAAAACGAACTTCTCAAACTCATGCTAAACAGACAGCAGTGGAGAAAATTCATCATGGCTTTTGACCGCGGTCGACATAGATAGATAGATAGGGTGAAGTGTTTATAATAAACCTTTATTGCAACCAGTAATACAAGTCATATTTTTGTGTGTATCTAAATAGTCTAGGTCAAATGTTCATCTTGTTCATAATTACCATTAATAAATATCCCCGTTAATAACCCTACACCTATTTGGCAAAGTAAAAAGTCATGTAATTACTAATTTTTTAGCTGTAAATACACCAACTTAGAAAAGGCACTCCTTGATTTACTGAGGAATGCGATTTGCAGCACACATGGCAGCACACCTAGGTTAATCAAGGAGTGTGATTGACAGCACACTTGTATTTTTTTAAATTCATGCCCTGAGTTTCCCCTCCTAACAAGAAACCCTGCTTGGAAGTTGTAAGAACTTAAATTCCTGCAATTTAGTACATACTTAAAAATTGAGACTTACAGCTCTACGTCTTTATGTTGTATTATCACAGGATCCATGACAGACTGATGTTTTGACACTTAGAGGATATGGCAGAAGCACCAGGCAGGAAAGCAAAGCTATCAAAGACTGAGAAGAAAGCAGCAAAAAAACAAGCCAAATCTCAACAATTATTGCTGAAGCATGATGGCATAGCAACAGCAGATGCACCAACTAAGGTACAAAATCCTATGATCCCCAGAAAGCTCCAGGTTTAAGGTTTTAACACTTTCTGTAAAATTTACTTTTTAGCAGTACACCAACTAGTTGGTCAGGGTATACAGGTACAGTATAGTGAAAACTGGGCAGGGTTCAAAGGGCTAAACAGGGTTAGTACGGGTCCTTAAAAGTCCTTAAATTTTATTTTGCATTTACCAGGCCTTGAAAGTCCTTGAAAAACTGACTTTATCAAAAAAAGACCTTGAAAGTCCTTGAATTGTTGAATGTCAGAAATATTAAAAATAAATATGTCAAAAAACTTTATCATGCAATTATTTTTATCCAAAAATAGGCGAAAACAAATGTATTTTGTTGATACATATTCCGCCGGCCGTCCCTGATAAAGTCCTTTAAAGTCTTTGAATTGTTCTTGGAAATGTCCTTGAATTTTGTAAGTGAAAAATTTGCCTTGATGGTGGATATTTTTCATAATTTTTTGCTTTATTAATGAGTACTCGGGGGGTCTTTGGGAATCAGTTTTGTACAGTACGTCAATGGGGAGCTATTGTGTGGTGTGCCGCCTGCAAAACTATTTCCAGATGTAAAGGATTTGATGTTAACAATTAGACTGTATTTTTCAATATATTATGAGTTTATACAATATTCACAAATGTAAAGAATATTTACTAATATAGTAGAATTGGTTTGATAGTCTATTTCTTTTTTTCTCTCAGTTTCTTTTGGTAGGTAATGGCGGACTCCTTAATGGCATTCAGCGGGAGGAACTATCACTGCTCTTCAAACAGCATGGTGAAGTGGAAGAGATGGTTATGTTACCAGGGAAACCATACAGTTTTGTATGCTTTAAACTGATTGAGGCAGCTGTAAAGGCACAGGAGAAGTTACAAGGATATCAATTACGTGATGGGAAAGGGCCAGCAAATATCAAGATGTATCTATCTTTTGTCAAACAAGGTAAATAAAAATGAGTTCCAAATCAAAACTGTACTATGCCAGTTAGTGCATATTATGTTGTGATTACAATGATTTGAGCCGTGCAATAGTTTGTATTATATCATGATTGCAGTGATTTGCCAGCCGTGCAAAAATTATTTTCCATTGCACGGCATGAAACAAACCTGTGTGATATCATGATATAAAACAAATATTGAATGCCTATGCACGTGCAATAGTACAAAATATATCATTCGGTCAAATTTGGACTGATCCATTTCACTCAGCTACGCCTCGTGAAATAGAAAAGTCCAAATTTGACCTTATGATATATTTTGTACTATTGCACTCTCAGGCATTCAATATTTGTATACTATTGCACAGCATGAAACAAACCTGTGTGATACCATGATATAAAACAAATATTGAATGCCTATATGCATGTGCAATAGTACAAAATATATCATTCGGTCAAATTTGGACTGATCCATTTTTGATCTCATGATATATTTTGTACTATTGCACTCTCAGGCATTCAATATTTGTATACCATTACATAAATATGCTGATAAAAATATTAAGCATCCACATTTTTGATTTAAATTGGAAGTTAAAATTTGCAAATTTTTTGAGGTCAAAATGTGTGCATTTTATTTCATTTCAGCCCTGTTTTGGTACACTTTAGCTCAATTTCACGCACATTGTTTAATTTGTTTAAAAAGGAAATTAATTCTTACAGCCTGCATGTACTCTAGTAACAACTTTTCCGTATTAAAGCATTTTGTACTACAGATGAAAATACATACAAAGTTGCAATTTATCAAATTGATTTTTTTTGTATTCACAATTGTCACTCCTTCAAAACCCTTGAGCTATAGGCTGCTATGTTATGCTTGATAATAATAATTATTGGCTTAATTCAACAGTAATTAACAAATGATACCATCTCATTTTTGCCTCATCGGTTGAGGTTGTACGTTATAATTATGTCTTACAGTGTATAATACAATACGCCATTTATCATTATGTTTTTATTTCAGTGCCTATTGGATCAACAACTAGAGCTGGTTTACCACCAGGATTGATTCTCATTGAAGATTTCATTGATGAAGAGATGGAAAAGAGACTGATTGCAAGTATCAGGTGGGATGATGAGAGTACTGCTACGGAGACTGGTAAGTCTTAATATACCTGCCAAACATGCCAAATGATGTTGGTTATTTTGTGTGATTGATTCAATAAATATGTCATACTCAGAACAGCAACGATTGTGGTCATTCACACGCCAAGGAGTAAAGACAATATTTAAAATGCGCTTCCCATTTTGCAGGGTTTTTACTCATCACAATGAGTTGTCAAGAAGTATTGTGAACCATACTAGACCCATTACAACTTAGCTGTTGGATGTGATTAGTTGTTACCACGATCATCACATCCAAGTTCTTGTCACTGGTGAAATTTGACAGTCATGACGATCGTCATGCGTCAGCTTTGTCATGTGATTGACAATTTTGAATTATGCCTACTCACAGTCTGCGTTGAAGCTAGATTGTTTGAATATTGTGGACCTAGTTTACAAGGAGGAGCTCATTTCCAAGATAGAGATCAGGGACAATATGCTGATGAGCACAGAGGGGATTGATTTGACTGAATCGATCTCCCTTCAAAAACAAATGCCTGCATATGAGGAATAGGCAGTGGAATTTGTTTTTATTTGTTATTGCTTAGCTGTTGTTGTTGATTTTTTGTTAAATTTTTGGCACTGCTGCTGAATTGTTTTTGTTTCTGCTTCTTTTGTCATTATATTTTGTAAAACTTGGAAAAATTAATGATTATTTGTTTAATTTTATTAGGTTTTGCAGATTTACAAATTCAGCTGTTATGTAGTTGTCAAGACCAAAATATCCTTTGAACTATATTTTCAAATAAAGGATTGTGATCACTTAAGAATTACATATAAAATTCATGAGTAAACAAGGTTTCCATGTACCTCTTGATGGGGCTGAAAGTGATGGTCATAAATCAGAACTGTGGCACAGTGGTGAGAGCATCAGACTCATAATCCAGAGGTTGTTGGTTCAAACCCAAGCCCAGCCAGTGCAGTGTTTAGTCCTTGAGCAGGATTCTTGATCCACATTGTTCCTCCCCACCCAGGTGATCAAAATAGGCACGTACCGACGGCACCGGTATGCATAAAGTACCGGGAATGTACATGATACTCATTTGTGCCCCATCCTATCTAAAGGTACCTTAAGGCCTTGTATCCATTGGCTGTACCCATATTCCGCGTGCACTTGTCTCGTTTTCTATTGTTAGCAATTGTGCGGCGCAACACAGACAATAAACTTCGTTCTGCGTAGTGATCATATCAGTGGCCTATGTACGGCAGATAATTCTAATGACCTGGCAGCACCAACAATCAACATGTTCATACTTGGTGAGCACCAGGTAATTGGAATATCTGCCGTACACAGGCCACTGATATGATCACTAAGCAGAACGAAGTTTATTGTCTGTGTTGCGCCGCACAATTACTATCAATAGAAAACGAGACAAGTGCACACGGAATATGGGTACAGCCAATGGATAGAAGGCCTTAGGGTCCCAAAATCAAAATAGATTTTTTGGTCTCATCGGAAAGTTGAAAGTTTAAGCTTTAAAATGACACCTTGATTTCGGTTATTGGATGTTCTGTTGCAAAGTTACATCCAAATTGGTAAAAGGAATTGGGCTGAATCTGAAAACTATAGTTCTGAGAAAATTGAGTTTAAAGTTTTTGTACTGAGCAAAACTTGAATGGAGGGAGGATTTTTATCTTGAAATTTTTCTCATGTTTTTGGATGTTGGAACCTGATTAATATGGTAGAATGCACTTCAAAGGTAACGTTTCGGATGAAATTAGAAATTTGACCTTGGACGTGATTGTTGATTATGCTCAGCTTCAATGGCCCGTATCTCGTAATACACTATGCTGACCTTAAGGTACCTTTAGATAGGACAGGGCACATTTGTGAAGGAAGAGTGACATACCCCTCACAAACATTCATAGTACAGTGGAGTCTGGCCACCTAATCACTAAGGAATTGGCTATTAGCAATTAAGAATCAGTTTCAACTTAACTTTTTTTGTAAAATCAAAACTTGAAATTCCTGCATTCTATTGTAGCTTATTAATGAAATTAATTATATTTAATCTATGTTCTGTTGTTTGTTTCTGAAACTAAATTGGCAGGGTAGTTACATTTCATATAATTAGTTGTTGTTGCTTGAGTGATCTTGCAGTTGTTGCTTGCATGACCTTGCAGTGCTGTAGTGTCCAAACATCATCACCATTTCTTGTGAATACTT
Source organism: Ophiothrix spiculata (assembly GCA_000969725.1). Classification (NCBI taxonomy): domain Eukaryota; kingdom Metazoa; phylum Echinodermata; class Ophiuroidea; order Amphilepidida; family Ophiotrichidae; genus Ophiothrix; species Ophiothrix spiculata. The sequence continues at coordinate 8,983 of JXSR01S034146.1, forward strand.
TCTTGATTTTGTACCATCTAGTGCAATGGCATTAACAACGATTGGGCTCAGATTAGTGGTAGTGGGGTCTAGCAAAGTCATACCGGTGTTGCGGCTTTGCAGCAGCTGGTCGGCGACCGGTGGTTATGTGACCAGGGTGTTAAGCAGATGATGCACAATATAGGATGCAAAGCATGTGTGCATATGTTTTAAATATTCATGAATTTAATAATGTCAAAAGGCATTGCCTCCTGACAAATGAACAATGTACAGATCTGTAACTTTTGCCTAAGTTGGTCATTTATTCCAATAAATGTCACCTCCTTTGAAATGTATATACTTTAATTTTAACATACCCATTATAAAAGTAAAAGAATATCAATTACGAAATATACATTATATAAAAAGCTTGTAATTTTCTAGGCACAACAGGCTTACCTATAATTTGTACATTCATTAGATCTTTATTTCAACAAAGTAAATCAAATATAGGTTGTCCTTTCAGTTATTAGTATAATTATTTGCATGCATATATGGAAGAGTCACAGTAGGATAATACATACAGCCCCAAACCAGACATATGTGATGACTCACCCGAAAACGTGGACTTTGCGATAGAACACATTTCAAGAAACTGGAGAAAATAGACAGCAAAAAATAAAGAAAATAAAAAGAATTTCCAGCATATTTTCTGTTGTAAAATTTGATTGACTTGATCAATTTTAACAAATAAGGTGTCATTTTAAAGCTTACAACATGCTGCAACAGATGAAATGAAAAAATCAAAATTGATATCATTTGCAAAGTCCCCCTTTTCGGGGTGAGCCATCACATATAATAATTATACATGAAAACATTACTGATTTTTAGTGTCTGACCAATCTGGCAATGGATTTACTCCTTATAGTTCATGAACATTATTTTATCAACAGCAAAAACCAAAGTACCCCAAATTATATTTTATGCTAGAATAAAAATTGCACTACGGTTGATATATCTCTATACTCTATAAACCTTGAAGTATGCAACAAGCAATCAGACTCTGTTACAAGATCCAAAGCATATCCCTTGGATTCTTCAACATTGTGAGCTGGTGGTTTTGTATTGTGTAAGAGACTAGTCATGATTGATTAGGATTGATTAAGACCAAATTACTGCAAATTAATATTTTATTATATGAATGATTTTGGTATTATTTTGGGATAATTTTGTTACTTATATACGGACAAACATTGAACTTAGTTCATTTGAATATTCAGCAATACATGTATTTGGTACATTTTTATGATTTTGAGAAATACGCACTAATTTACTTCCCCGTATGGTCATATTGGTTTATATGCGTTTATCGGCTGCTTGTTGCATACTTCAAGATTTATAGAGTCTAAAATCTTTTATATATTTACTTCTGAGATGCTAAAAACATTTGAAATCATTAAATCATAAGTGTTAAAGGAAAAAAATATCACAATTGGCTTTGTATTAAAGACATTGTCCGTAGATATAACTTACAAGCACAAAAAGGCTTTATATTTGTCTTTAAACTGGTATAAAGTGACATTGTTTGCTGTTAGCATCAAACTAAATATGAATTCTGTACAGAATATACTGCTCTAAATGATAATTATAGATTAGGGATTCTCAACTAGCGATGCACGTGCCAAATTTGGCGCTTTCACCATTACAGATTGGCGCCTTTGCTCTCTCAAAATCAAAGAAATACATTAGAAATACACTGAAAAACAGGTGCATGTGGCGCTTTAGCCTACAATGTTATCATTTATGTGGCACATATTAAGAACTAGTTGAGAACCCTTGTAAACGTTATTCTTTTATTTCAATTAAAAACACATCAGCAAAGCCTTAAAAATCGTATTGTTCTGATTTTTTCAACAGCTCAGCAAAGCCTTAAACATCGCCGTGTAAAGCATCATGGATATGAATTCTTGTACAGTACAAATAACATAGATAAGGAGCACCCATTGCCCGATGGGATACCAGCCATATATGGGCAAATTATTGATGACATCATGGCTACTGGGCATGTGCAGTATAGACCAGATCAGCTGACCATTAATCAGTATCAACCAGGGCAAGGTAAGTAAAGAGATTTGAGATTTCCAATCAATTCAGTATGCGACCTGTTTCCACGAACCTCGTACAAAAGTTGGGGAAAATCATTTTCTGATTTGTCCATATTAAAAATGCTTACATTGAAAGCTTTAAAACGATCAAAATTGATGAGAATGCAACAAATAAAATGAAATATGTATAAAAGTCTCCAAGGATGTTTGAATTTTAAAAAGCCCATAATCCTGTGGAAAGTTATAGATGACATTTAACTGTTTGGCACAGCAAAACATTTTTGTTTCAATCATCTGACGTATTGATAAATGTTATTTTAAGATATGTTTATATCAGCTGAAATATACATGAGCAATTCGAAAGACAATTTTCAACTGCGTTGACATACAAAGCAATGAAACATACAATTTTGATGAAACTTTAATTGAAAATATAGTTAAGACAAGTGCTCACTAATATGTATGATATCTGCTTGCATTCAGAAATATGTTGAATTTGTATTTTATCTAATGTTTTGAAACATGGTTCATGAACACTAACGTTAGGAGTTCACTGTTATTAACAAATACAAAAAGTTCACACAAAAAAAGACCCTAAATTTCACAAATTTTGGATGGGTGGCAAAGGACAAGTCAACATTTTCTAGGCCTAATGAAAAGTGTGAAATGAAATCATAGTCTTCTGAATATCTTGACACATCCATCATCATAATCAGCTACAAACAACTCCATACCATCTTTTGACAATGCTATACCTGTCGGGCTTAAGACATTTGTTGTAACACAGCCAAGGTAGTCACCCTCATTTGTATATCTGTACACACCTGCAGGGTCACCACTTCCTTCATTTGTTATATATATTTCCCCATGTCCACAGCACACAAACCCCGGAGACCATACTTCAACCTCATCAGGAGGTGAGAGTACTCCAACATTAACACCACTGTAATCCAGCAACTTTACTGATGTGCCTTGTTGTAGTTCAGCATCATAGGTGGAGCACACTATATTCCCATTGCTGGTAGCTGCAAGACTGTATGGCATAGACTGTGTTGCAAACTTGGAGATCACAGCACCATCAGTCTTGTGAATAGATATGGTTTTGTTGTCCTGACCTACTATTATCCTGTCATTTGAATCTACTGTTATTGAATTTGCATTTGATACTTGATTATTTACATCAATGATGGGAATAGTATTTAAGTTACCATTTCTTCCATGTACCATTACTTGCTGTTTGCCTACTGGGTTACTGTAATACATGTTGTCAGGGCTCACAGCCACACCAACAGCTCCAGGGGAATTGTATAGTGTGCAATGTACATCACCATTCCCAGAAAACACTTTGAGGCCTTTGTTCAAGCTACATAAAGCAATTTTACCGTCATTATCCAAAGCAAGTCCTTGTAGTTCATCAAACTCTCCAGTGCTGAATCCACTTACCAGTTTCCACTTTGGTGGTCTCACTATTTTCATTAGAATTTGTCCAAGTTGT
>JXSR01S034147.1:27974-39356 GCA_000969725.1 Ophiothrix spiculata
ACGTCTAGCTAAGACATCCCAACTGATCCGTCAGCACATGCCTTCACTGCATCAATCAGAGAGGATGAAGGAGGTATTTCAGAATCCACCCTTAGGTTTGGCGTCCAAAGACATTCGCTCACCCGAGAGACATTCGCTCGTGATATTCGCTCTGACATATTCCCTAAAATGCAGAGAACATATTGCTTACAACGCTTGAATATTGGTTAAATTGATATTAGCATTGTTTAAATCGATGGTAACATCCATTTCACCAAAATAGCTTTGTAACTGACATTATCCCTCCACTTTGCCAAATAAGTCAGAGTGAATATCACGAGCGAATGTCTCTCGGGTGAGCGAATGTCTTTGGACGTCAAGCCTTAGTGTCATTCAAGAGATCGAGAAATTTGCGTGACCTTCTGGTATCATCAAAACTAAAAATGAAACCTGACAAAGAGGGACCGGTAACAGAAGCAGGCTTCAAAAAGTGCCAATCAAGAAAAAAATGTTCCATCAGAAATTACATTAAAGAAGGCAACACATTCACAAGCACAAGCACCAAACAGTCGTTCACTATCAATACACATATTGATGATAAAATGTCTTGGATGATATACCTGATAACATGCAAAAAATGTGGGAAACAAAATGTTGGCAAAACTAAGACCAGTCTCTACACTAGATTCACAAACCACAAGAGCGATATAAAGCTACACAACACATCAAGAAGTTAAAATCTACCAATTGGTCGTCACTATAACCTCCCTGATCATAGCATCGAAGACATATCTATTATGGGCATTGAGAAAATACACAAACAAACCGGTGAAGTTCTACTACACCGAGAATCCTACTGGATAATCAAATTGCAAACTCTACATCCAAAGGGAGTAAACATTGAATACTAATTTTCTGGTATCAGGTATATCATCCACAATGCACTACTTTTCTGGACCACACTGTATTTTATTTCCTCATTTTAAGTTTCATGTTATTTGTGGTTGTTCTGGACCACTCTGTATTTCTTGCTAACTGCATCATTGAACGGGTCAATTATACCCATTTTCTAGTAATCTTTTGTTTACCAATGTCTTCCTTTTCATTTATAGCACCATTACATACACACTCACTCATCACCCTCACGCTGATTAAAACACAGGTATGTTTTTCATGATCATAGATACCGAATTAATTTATTTTGACAGTTAAATGCCATGAATGTTGGGAATTTTTTTGAATTTATTGTTACATGTGCATTCAGTATAATACTGTATTTCTGTATTGGTAAAGTTAAGCATTTAGTATACTCTCCTGTACCTTTTTCTATAAGATACGGGGCCTATAATACTTATCTCTTGTTTTGTCTCTATTTTCTGTGTTTTTAGGACTGAAGTAGACCATATATGGTTGAAAGCTATCATTAAAAAGGAATAGCCACTACTACTGTTGTAACGGACGTCTTAATTTTATTTATTCCAAATATCTATCTATCTATCTATCTATATATGTATATATCTATCTATCTATCTATATATATATATATATATGCCTAACCTCCTTGAATCGGTCTCTCAGTAGTTCCGTCCACTGTGCGTGCCACTGAAGGCCAGGAAAGAACTTACTCAATTCAAACAGATCTGTCAGAATCTGTAACAAATAGATATCTATGCAGTAAGTGTCATCAGGAAATAAAATATGGCAAAAGTATTACAACTGGACTAAGATGTTGACTTGTGTGTGTTAAGTTAGGTTCAGCAAACATATAAATATGGGCAATACAATTATTGTATAACACTCTCTGGTATAAGAGTAAAATCTTTTAATAAACATTAGCTGAATTCAAAGGTTTAATAATGCATAGCAATAGATTTTAGTAGCTTATATGTACAATCGTTGGTGATTCTTATCTTGAGTCAATAAATACAGGTAATTGCTATTTGAGTGTTTGTAATTCGTAAAATAGATGTTCTTCCTACGAACAGAACCAAAGAATCCCTAACACTGCGAAAGGCAATATGCTTTTCCAAACATTTGATGGGCCGCTTTTTATTTAATAAACTAAACCATTTTGTTTTTTCAGGGAAGCGATCTGCTATGATACTTCCGAATATAAGCCACACTGTCTTTTCAATTTTTACAAACAAAGGGCCGCTTATACTTTGCCAAAACATCAATCGTTTAATTACCATCTTTCGTACGGAAGGAATAGATCGGAACATTACAATCTTTTAGTAATGAAACGTCAATTATTCTGACGAATAAAAAACCGCGACCATGGTTGAACCCTCGACCTCATTTTTATGGTCATTGGTGTAATACAATTAAAAATGAAAAAAAAAAATATGAAAATAAAAATAAAGTATCAATCTACAAATAAAATATCAATACCTCAAATTCTTCGGGTTGAACTAAACTTTTGCCATCTTTTGTCATCTTTGGTGGCAAATACATGGACAGCCATTTTACCATCTTGTGCATGACAGTATTGGCATGACCAAACTCCTCGGTGGATGTTAAACTCTCTATGTTCGGAGATTTACTTGCTGCTTCATTGTAGCATTGACCAAATAACCGACAGGCTCGGAGAAGAAGACCATGAGTTGACAGATTTTTCTTAAAATACTTCAAGAAAAACTCGACGATGCTACTAGCTATGAAACCCGTGATGTTAGCTAGTCTTTTCAAATCTGTTTCCTCTGAGCTGTGAATAGAGTTGATTTATAAACAAGCAATGTTTAATTATATTATTATGATGAGGTTCATATTTTATCAAGGTAACGTCAGTAAATATTCATATTTAGGTGTATCCATTTAAAGAAATAACTCTATACGTTTTCAATGCACCAAGTGTAATACTGTTTTTAACACTTAAGAGTATTCGGCTGAAAGTTAGTTTGTATCAGCCTTCTCTATCCATAACACTGATTTAATTTCTGCGTGTAGAAGGAAAAAATGTAACACTTACACTCCTCGCAGAAAATCATCACAGAGTAGATCTAACAGGAGTTTGGTCCAGGAAGTTAGATGCTGTATTATTGTCTGTAATTGACAAACACGTGAAAAATCACTTTTAAACATCACATTTAGTGAATTTAAGCATTAAATGTGATTGATTTCAATAAGTCAAGGTGAGTGACGATCAAAGCATATACAATCAGCTGATAAAGCACTCCAGAGGAATAAAATATACTCATAAAATAAGATATTCAAAGAACACGTGTAATGGATGGTTTTACTTAGGACTTTCTAGTGTATTACAGCTAAATTGATCTAGATTTTAGCCCTAAGGATGGCTTCACCGATTTTATGTATTAAACATATATTATATCAAAGGCCACATAATTACCAATACAATAGTACTATTCCTATTACAATAAATGAATAAATAACACACCTTTATTGTTGCTTCTGCAGGTTCAGACATACGTGACAAGTCGTTCACAATGAGATAAAATCCTTGAGCGAGTGTTCCAGCACTCACTTTTCTTTCTAATAAGCGTCTGTTTTCTGAGTAAAATGTTGGCACCTTCCCAATGTCTAACATTCGAATCTGTAACCAGACTATGGAACGCTCCAGAAGTGGATCGATATCAAACTGGCCAGATATTTGGTTGATCACTCTGTTCAAGTCAGGGCTATAAAACAGATTAAGATGCAAGCATGATTTGAGTATTATGTCACCTGTCTCACAAGATACCTTAGGCGAGGCGTCACTAGACTTCCTCACCAGAGTGAGAACTTCTCATCGACTTTATTTTGTGATATATGGATAATTAGACCATTACTTGTATACTCCAAATACAAGTAAATAAAAAACTTTAATTGGTGTACAAGGATCAAATTATACCACATTTTTAGGTGAGTATTTCTGAACAGAATTTCTCATTGAGAACAGGAAGTCTAGTAACGTCAGGCCTTACCAAGAGCAGCTGGCAAGTGAATGATTTATTTCTTTAAGATATGCGATGTATCGACTTGGCAAGATTAATTTCCATTAATATACTTTTGTTCCATATTCTACAGTAAAGCTGTATGGCAGTCATATATGTAAATGCTTACTGCATAGATGTTGTTTGATATTGAAGTTTATAGTTGCAAACCTACATGCTGAGTGATTATTTGCATATTTAATGCGTAACCATGGCAGTATTTCATTAATTAGGCTTTCTATCAGCCAAATGGAAAGTTAAACATATCATCGCCGCCCAGCCTCTTACTGTTAAAAATGAAATGTGACACATATTCCTTGTTTCATTTTTAGAAGAGTTTCAATAGCTCTGGAGTGTTGATGCAAACACTAAAAAGTATCAGATTTGGCAAATTTTATCAACACGCCTTTATGATAGGTTTTTTTGTGAATAATGCTAAGTTTCGCCATTTAGGGTTACAAAACTTCATGGTGTGCGTTACGCCATAAGGGGTCAATTTTGAGGTGTCTGGACACGAGTGGGTAGCACTTAAGTACGAGAGTGACACCCCCCAGGACACAAACAAGAAATCAACACTGTTTTGATCCTAAACCGATAACTTTCTTATCCTGATTTTGTACCTTTGGAATTTTCCTGGAGAAAGCCATTTCATTCCCCACCATTCCCTTTCCAAATGCTCGTTGTTAGGTGCAATGGATGGAAGGACTTCAAAGGGTCGGCAATCCTGACGTAGAAAGTGCAACAAAGGTAACGCGAGTATCCACTGACTCTGTCCTGCTCGCAAGGCGTCATTGCAAAGATGTTGAAGGAGCACAGTATATTCGCTGAAATTAATCAAGAGCGTTTATGATCAGTCTTCGTTTATGACCTATACTATTTCTACTACCGCTTTATCATGTTTATTGAACAAGCGACATTCTCCTTCGATTCAAGATATGTCATTTACTGCAATTTGATAAAATAGGAACCTACACCTTTAAGTAATTATGACGTAAAAGAAACCTTAAACAGTGCAAAATTTGAAAATTTTACAAACATTTTATTGAAGTTATAAATAATATAAATAAATGGAGCGTTTTGCTTATAAAGTAGGAAAAATGTTATTCCAACCTATTCTGGAAGTTTCATTTGCAGTATTCAAATACTTTTCAAAATGTCGGCTTTATATTCTGGTAGATTATAACAAACCACACATAACCTTTATCTTTTTCAGTTTACCCTACTTCCCATCTTTGGGAGTACATTTCATTTATTATTTCATCAAAATACGCAAAAGAACATCCCCAGGATTACGCTTAGGGCCAGTGTATTTAGCGTTCTTGTCCGGGATGGGTTGAAACAATCCATCCTTTTGATATATAGAGCTAGAGCTAATCAATTAATTCAATGAATAAGTTGCGAGAGTGTCCAATGATTTAACTAATCCGTTAAATTACTAGCACACTTTATCATTGGAATAATCTGTTGATATCTTTAAGTTCTTATACTCTACCTGTCGTGTTGAACAATCCCAAATTCCTTCTTGACACTGTCGATTAACTCCACTACAAGATTCCGACAATTTCTGCCAATATTTGGCATCCTTAATCCTTCGAAAAGATTGCTCTTCTGTATAGGCGTTAAGTCCACCTTGTACTTGTTCACAAGGTACAGGATACTCAGTGCAGATTTAATCCTAGTGTCATCGTCATCACTGCCACCATCTATATTGGAGCCTTCGGCAAATGCGTTGATCTTGTCTGACAGGAATACACCTAGTAGCTGATAATAAGATACATACGCACCACTACATTATTTCAATGTCTAAACAAACATAATAAATTATTCCATTAGTATAAGGCAAAACAAAAACACACGTCTGTTCCCTGTGGGCCATTTTTAGAATACACAACACAAATCTATACCACTTTGAGTCCACTGAATTATGACATGCATAAAGGTTACCTGACCTGTGCAACCAACTTCTGCAGTGCATAGAAGTGTATAGAGTTAAGGCAGTATTTTTTTTGTGTTGACATTTTTCACTTACCTGTTATTGACTGGTATTAAGTTAATTATATTCCAAATGAGGCTTTACAATAATGTATGAATCTTAAATGATATTAAAAGAAAACTTTAAAAAACTATTTTCCAATTAAACACTGTTTCTAGTCAAAAGTCAAAAATATTTCAATGTATAACATCAAAACCCCATTGGTTTGCATTGGGACTGGCAACACTGCATAATTCTTGGGTAACCTTTATGCTTGTCATTTTTGGGTGTTGCTTGGATCATTAGTTTTTGCGAGATGGTCATTGAGTAATAGTTATTTTATCTTATTTTGCTGTTGCTTTGGTGAAAATTTGTTACTTTTGTGTTTAATTTGTTTGATACAGCTGAATTCTAGATTTTTTGGTGTCAAATATGCCCAACCTTTGCATATAACCTTTAAGGAGTGTTTTCTTTTCAACAAACAATCGAAACTGCACAGGTTTCTTACTAAGAATTCATCACCCATGCGGCCTTAGACAAAAAAAAAGAAAAAAGAAAAGAAAAAAACGCATTTGGCATTTAGGATTTTTAACCACCCATAGGAAAAAACTCTTTTTGTGTGATTAAGCAGGGGAAGATGCAGAGAAAGATGCCGACAGGGAACTCAACTTTAAGGTTAATACGATTAATTCAAAACAGTGGATAGAGGCATTTGATAAAAGCAGACATGTTAGACTTATATTAAATCTTCTTAGTTTCACACTACAAGAAATCAAGAAAATACTTTGATAATCTGAGTTGTGTCCACTGCCATATGGCTTAGATTAAATGATAATATATTTCCAGAATAAATCAGTGGCATGGAAAGGAAACCGGGTAATGTTCTTACCTTCGCAAGACGAAACCGGGCTAGCGACAATATTTTGGGACGTATGCCTTGTGTCATCACTGTGGCTGAGTTGAGGCATGTACAAACCTTCTCAACTCTTTCTATGGCCTCAATAGCATTCATGTCTTCACCTGATGTCACAAAACCTTTCCAGTTTGGCAGAAACGCTTTAAATGCTAGTAAGTTTCTGTCAACCAGCGATTTGTCATCTTTACGAGCGCCCCAAAAAGTCCAAGCTTCCGACGCTTTCGACGATAACACATCGTACGTCTTTTGAAACATTGAGCCATGTTCTTTCTTCCCTTTCTCCATCACCGAATCATATTGCTGCCACACCTCTGTTGAAAAAGAGCTTTATTTTTTACTATTTTATACAGTTAGAATATTCACTTTGTGAGCAACTTCCTTAGTTTAGTCTATTTCTTTTTTTATCCCAAATCCTTATATGCCACCTGAAGGACTTGAAGAATCTAGAAAATCAAGAGCTTATGAATTGTCACATGGCAAAGGGGTTGGGAAGACAGAAAACAATAAAAGCTTATGGTGAATGTGATAGACGTGATTCGTTTTAAGCCAAAAGGGGGTGATTTAATTAATTGTAAATTTATTTCAATGAAAACCTATATTAAACGAGATTTGAATAAGGGAACACTTCCAAGTTCAATAGGGTTGACCATCAATTGAAAAAACGCAAAATCTCCCGCTTTTCTGGCAAACGCAAAATCTGGCAAATGTCGCAGATTGAGAAAAGTATTATCAAACACACAAACAAACAAAAAAATCAGGTCAACATTAACATTATGATTTTTCTCTCCCCGACCTGTCATAGCCTCAGCCTGAGGCCACTTAGTAAATACTGAATTAGTTTTGTACATTGTACACCCGGGATTGTACATAAACTATTAGTGCATTGATATGGGCCTATATGAAATTGTAGAATTTTAAACTGTTACAGGAAACTATTTTACTACAAGCTTACAAATACGTCTTATTTAGATAAGCTAGAAACCAAAACTTGCCGTTGTTTACGCAGAAGTCGCCTGGGATCTTCAAGCTACGATGGTATTGGTTATGGTTATATCGGTCTTCGTCTTCGTAAACCGTTTCAAACACTGGTTTATCACGCGATGTTTGTTTGTAAATGCAATAAAAGTATGGAATTCCATTTTTGCGTTCTTTAACTGCATCACACTTTATACTGACTTTCCCTGAGATTTCAAAAAAGCCCTCAGCAAGTTCTCTGAAAAACAAAACAACAACGACAACGCCGCAAATATACCAATTGAAGAAGGTCTCATTTGGTGTAATATGGTAAGTGAAACTGTATTTATATACCATTATAAGGCATAATCAGTCACTGCTAACAGGGAAGGAATAAACAATGATTTACCAGTATCAGCTCGGTATGACAGGTTAGTAAAAATAACTACAATTCACTATAGGATTGACGCAAAGCATAATGCCTGTTGTATGAAATATGAATAAAATACTTGCCTATTATAATTTCTTATAACATACTGTAAAATTATTATACAGTATGTTATTAGAAAAAAGAGTATCCTCATTAATATTTTACTCGTTTCTTCTCTCTTCGGGATCCATTTATTCATTTCCATATGTTTTATTCCACTTGTCAAGATAGCCAGATATTTTAATCAAATATGAGTTAGGTGAAGCCATCACTAGAAAGAGTGCTCTATTATGGGGTAGGAGCAATGATATATGTTTACTATTGAGGTATTCAAGCTACAAAATAATGCAATACGGTTATGTTTCGTGTGAACATGGAGAACCCATATCCACACTTGTCAGTTGCTTAGTATAGAATGAAGACAGTTCAAATTACATGACTGTACTACAATGGCAAAACTACTTGATATTGCACAACAGGTTCTTCTTCCTGTGTCTACACACACTTGTAAGCGTAAGCTCATATCTATTGCTAAGAGTTGACATATTAAAGTGGTTTGTATATCTGATAGTGTGTTTCTAGGTTGTTGTTTTTTAATGTAAACTGAATTTAGCATATTTGATGTATGTTTTCAACTTTTATCAAAATTTGAAAAAAAGGGTTGACATTATGACATCACAGTGACGTCAGTCAAATTTCGCTGGGGCTCATTTTGGTATCAATGGATAACGACGGATCTTATCTACATTAATAATTCCATATTGAAAATTCTAGGATTGAGTTGCACAAATTAGATAAGTAAGTACAATTATTTAAAAAAAATGCATCGTCAAATCGCAATTTATACAAATATAAATATACCAAATAAAACCAGCTTTTGCCAAATTTCAACAACTTTTCCGCTGGAATATGGGAATTTTAAATAGGCAAACCCGGTGTAGTAGATAGTGGGGTCATTGGGTACATTTTTGCAAAAAAGGGGGTCATTGGGTACATTTTTGCAAAAAAGAAGTCAACAAGTACAAAGAGGTTGAATTTAGCAGGGGTATTAGCCATAATGGTCTGTACCTACTCTAGAAGTTAATACATTTTACTCCTAATTGTTGCATGTTGTGGACGATACCCTTAAATACAAAGGACCAATAACCCCAGCCAATATTGCATCCGAAATATGAGAAGTGCTACACCCTGGGTCAAACTGATTACAAGTACATGTATGCATGTATCAAAACCATGCATATTATTAACATTAAAGACATGCATAAATGATAAAATAACTATCCATTTTCAGTTAAACATGAATTTAATGATATCTTTTTATACAATGGCTTACATGTTTTTATCAGAACTAATACACCAGGGGTTTTCACATGAGTTCGTCATACAAAGTACATGATTTTCAAATGCATAAGGGGGTCAATTTACAGAACATGTCAAAAAGGGGTCATTGGGTAACAGGGAGCCAGTATCTTTCAAAAACGGGGGTCATCGCGTACAAGCTAGTGCCCCCCCCCCCCGGGAAAATGGCACCTTTAACCTTTTAATACGAGTATAATCATACAAAATGCAACATAATACCTTACAACTGTGAGACGTGCACAGTCGGTGCTGAAGTTTTCAAACTGTTTTCCTCCCATCCGTACGGCTACTACATGCTTCTCAGGCTCAAACTTGAACTCAGGCGAGATAATCGTGTGGAATATGACTTTTACTCCTTCACCATCTTTCCTTGTGAGGCCCTTGGGAAGAGGTTTTTCCTGTGTTTTTTTCGTGTTTTTCATCTCCTTTGGAAAATTCCTTTTGATCAAAAATCAATTCACACTTATTATTAGTTAGTCATACCCAATGTTTATAAGTCAGTCACTAGCACATAATTTCATTAACCATTGTCTTCCTATATATGGGGAGGGGTGATTACTGCCAGTGTTGTAGTCCTCAAGGCCAGGCCTCGGCCTCGAGTACATTTTATTTAGTACTTGGCCTCAAAAGTCCTTAGCTTGGTCTTGGCCTCGGTGTCAAAATGCTGAAAATGTCTTTGAAATGTTGAAAGACAATTTGTGGTGCTTAAAAATAGTTTCCATCTCTAAATATTCAATTTGTAATCAGTTAATTATTAGTTAATTGATAAATGATTAATTACATAACTGAATATCAAGTGCGTCTTTAATATTAGTGCTTGACGAACTGAATTTACTCAAAATGACTACTATAATTCATGATTTGTCATCGCAACTGACTAATTAATGGTGAATATATCAGAAATTAGTAATTTAATTCGTTATTCAGTAAGTCATGCACTAGAATTGACAAATGAAAAATACAATTTGATATTAGTCATGTAATTAATCATTTATTAATTAACTAATAATTACCAAATCATAAATTGAATATTTAGAGATGGAAACTATTTTTAAACACCAACAATTGTTTTTCAACATTTCAAAGACATTTACAGCATTTTTTCATGTATTATGAAAAAATCACTCTGCATGACTAATTTTTAATTCGTAAAATAAGACATGGTTTTGACTAATTAATGTTTTCAATCAGTGTAATTTAAAGGGTAAACTTTGACTTCCTCAAAGCAGTCACTAAGAGATCAAAGTAATTTGTTTTGTCCAGTTTCTTGCTTAACTCAGCAAATGAAAATCAGACGGGGGATACAGGTATGGGTGGCCCAAGGCCCCTTTTCACAACTTATCTGCCGCTCTCTAGACACCCATTTCAAACACAATCTTTAGTTCACAAGCTTTTTGATGAAGAAAATCCGGGGTATGTCTAACACATGGGAATGGTAAGCCGTCAAAATCAAACGGTATGGGTATTTGCCAACGGAAAATATCGTCGCCATGTTGAAAATAAAATATCTGCATGGTAGGGACGGACACAAATTCCATTAATTTGACTTTTTTGGTAAAAGAGACAAACGATTTTGGCCAAACTTTAACTGAAAATTGACAATGGTCATGATATATTTCATCATTATGACGTCATGGGTTAACTGATTGCCGTGATTTTGATACCAGTGGAAAGTGTGACTATATACACAGTTCATTTAGTTCTAGAAATAATGAAATATAATTTGTCAGTCTTAAATTTATAGGTTTATAAGTGATAACTGTGAAAATAACAGTTATCACAATTTAAAGCCATCGAAGGGCTTCATTTATGTGTTCTAATTCTATGGTATGCTGCCCAT
>JXSR01S034147.1:52055-64563 GCA_000969725.1 Ophiothrix spiculata
TAGAAGCACAGTCTACAGACAGCAGTCAGCAGTGGCTGCTAGCTGCTGACATTGGCTAATGCAAACCAATGTGAATGTGCAAATAATAATAATATTGTGACCTGAGCCTGAGGGTCATCGTCATGCACATCAAGCTAGGACCACAGAGCATGATGCATGATTTAATAAATATTAAATTTCCTGAATGGCGCTGCAGATCACGCACATACGAAATTAAATCATTCGACTTGATCTTATTCAACACTACACAAGCCTGTTACCACAATGGTTACAATCTGGATATAAGCGCACGAATTGTACGATATAAAACCGGAAGTTGATGATTCACTCACATCATGTGATTTCGGCATTCGCTCTGCCGAAATCACGCGATGACATATATCACAGGATCTCGGCATAACACCCTTTGGTATTGACCGGCATCGAAATATTGTAACATAACACCGTTACAGGATTCCGTTAATGAGAGATAGAAATATACTTTTATATATTGGATTCAGTTATCCAATGCTGAGTTACAGAGCAAAAACCATTTCTGAAAACGAAGGGTTATCAGGGCCTTAAAAATGTGTATTTAATTTTTTGGACACCCTGAAGTAATAATATAATCCTAACCTTATCATATTACAAAAGGTTTAATAATGGTCAATGGTACATGTATAATGAGACGTTGCACAAGCAACATTAAAATGGGGGAGGGAGCCTATCCCGGGAGCCTGTATCCTTTTTTACCATGACACCTCCTGCCCACCTACCTCTGGACTGCATGACAGGTTTGAAGTGCAAGGTGTTGAAATCCTCTTTGTAGTTCTCGCCATATATCCTGACGTCGTCCGCTATATCAAAGCAATGATGTCCTTGTCGTGCTATTGTTAATAGTAAATGCTGGAGGTAAAAGACGTTTCTTGGACTCAAAAGGCAACACTCCTCCAGTACGTCTAGGAATCGTTCACCTGTCTGTATTTTTTGAAGGATTTCTTTCGGAATTCCACACCTTAAGTCACTCTCTTCAATACAATATAGTCAGCGGTAAAGAGAAACGAAAATTAAAGGAAAATGATATTTCCTGAATACCGTTATGCATTGTTTTTACATAAATGAATAAACATAGTGTGTTGTGAAACATGGGCAAATTTGCCCACCTCAGCCATGTCAGCTTAAAATTAAATCGAGCCTTCGTCTAAGTTAATGGTCAAGAATATGTGCAAATCGAATTAAATTTGAGAATGAAGACAGGTTATAAACATTATATCTTTGAACTAGATGGATGAAGTTAGAAATTATGTGCTAAATCATGAATTTCAAGACATCGAAAAAAGTAAAACATACGTCGAAGTTGAGTTGTTTACATTTTTTTCAGGATCGTGACCTGACCAATCAGAATGCGAGAATTGTGGAAAAGGTCAAATTAATTTGTTGCTAAAAATAAAAATAAATCTACAAATGGGAACTTTACGTTTTAGGGAGATTTGTTTATAAAATCAACATAACAAAAGATAAATCGGCAAACATACTACGCGAACCCGTCATATTACGGCAAACCATCATCATTGATATTTAAGGTCAAACTGGTCGTGACCTTAGCGGCGGCGCACTGCTAATTCTGAAATTACGGTTCGCCGTAAGAATTCACACATATGGCTAGCCGTAGCGGTCCGGACTGGTTACCACAATTGTTACAATCTGGATATAAGCGCACGAATTGTACGATATAAAACCGGAAGTTGGTGATTCATTCACGTCATGTGATTTCGGCATTCGCTCTGCCGAAGTCACGTGATGACATATATCACAGGATCTTGGCATAACACCCTTTGGTATTGACCGGCGTCGAAATATTGTAACATAACAACCGTTACAGGATTCCGTCAATGAGAGATAGAAATATACTTTTATTTGGATTTAGTTATCTAATGCTGAGTTACAGAGCAAGAACCATTTCTGAAAACGAAGGGTTATCAGGCCCTTAAAAATGTGCATTTAATTTTTGGACACCCTGAAGTAATGATATAATCCTAACCTTATCATATTACAAAAGGTTTTAACAATGGTCAATGGTACATATATAATGAGACGTTGCAAGCAATATTAAAAATGGAGTGTTATTGAAAGAGTCTATCCCGGGAGCCTGTATCCTTTTTTACCATGACACCGTTGGACTCCTGCCCACCTACCTCTGGACTGCATGACAGGTTTGAAGTGCAAGGTGTTGAAATCCTCTTTGTAGTTCTCGCCATATATCCTGACGTCGTCCGCTATATCAAAGCAATGATGTCCTTGTCGTGCTATTGTTAATAGTAAATGCTGGAGGTAAAAGACGTTTCTTGGACTCAAAAGGCAACACTCCTCCAGTACGTCTAGGAATCGTTCACCTGTCTGTATTTTTTGAAGGATTTCTTTCGGAATTCCACACCTTAAGTCACTCTCTTCAATACAATATAGTCAGCGGTAAAGAGAAACGAAAATTAAAGGAAAATGATATTTCCTGAATACCGTTATGCATTGTTTTTACATAAATGAATAAAAAGAGACTAAACTCTTTTGACGAAAATTAATAGGTTGGCATTTAATACATAGAAAAATAATTTATGGACCGTTTTTTTTTTCTTTTTGAAAATGAAATTCAAAGTTAGTATGTTTTCATATAATAATTCCTTTTAATCATTTTTTTGTTTTTGTTTTAAAGCAACTTAGTTTGTAAGAAAAGGGTTGTTGCAGTATTACGCCATTTTGGATGCGTCTTTAATCACTTAAGTCAATTTAGGGTCGTCTTTAGATTCAAATTTTCAGGTGCTGTGAGTATGGGTTATGACTACTGCCCCCTTATTCATAAAAATCATTTTATGATAAAGTCATGTGACATTTGATAACCTCGCGATCTCGGCAATAATCTTAAAACGGTCTTTGAGGGCGACCATAGAATTCATACATTTAATTCATACCTGATTTGCAAAGTACTTTTAGATTCCACAAAATTGTTGGGAATTCTTCAAGGCGTTTTATAACTCCCAATTTCATAGAGTTGTAAGGCATGAATGGTATTGCGTCGACACCCGATTGATCAGCACGCAGAGATGATCCTGTGGAAGCTGAAGTGCCAAAGAAATAGAAATATTATTCTTTGTATTATTAAATGGACCCGTCATATCAAAAGTTACCTTAAGGTCAGCATAGTAAATAACGAGATACGGGCCATTGAAGATGAGCTTAGTCAAAAATCACGTCCAAGGTCGAATTTCTAATTTCATCAGAAAAGTTACCTTTGAAGTGTATTCTATCATATTAATCCCGTTCCAACATCCAAAACATAGACAAAATGTTTTAAAACTGAGATAAAAATCCTTTCTCCATTCAACTTTAACCAGTACAGAAACTTTAAACTAAATTTTCTCATAACTAAATGCTGTTTTTTACATTTTGATAATGATGACAAGGTTCGTACGTGGTGGAAATGTTAATGAATAACAATGATTTGTTGATAATGTGTAATACCATAATTTCAAGGATTAACAGTAACAAATAAACCAAATTCTATGTGGGCGTGTGTGGTACAGTGGAACAGTCACACTTGTCTCGTCGATCCGAGCGTATAGGGGAGCTGTTTGGGTGTGTGTGTGTGTGTGTGGGGGGGGTTATCACAACCTAAGTGCTGATAGGTCTGCGCCTTCGGTCATTGGCTCCAAATGGCCTAGTCTAATATGAAATGGTTCTGATGATTCCCTTGTTACGGCGTAATAATAATGGCCAGCGCTTTGTAACCACTGGAAAAGGTGCAATATAAAAGCCGGAATTATTATTATTATTATGTTTCAATTCATAAATAGCATTTGTTGTCAAGATTGTGCACTGATATTTGAAATGATCATCAATTCTTTGATCTGCATCATTAAATCTTCTTCAGTACAGAGATGCCAGTTTTCCGATTTAAAACGGAATTCCGATTTTTTTAAATGCCTGCCAAAAATTTCCGATTTTCACAGAAGAAAATTTTAAAAATATACATATTTTGCAAGTTCTCTTTGATTTTTAAAGAAATTCTTGTTGTATTTTTAGTCAGAAATAAATCAGAATTATGTAGAGATGAGTCTGAAGTGTGGAAGATGTATTTATCTGACCTATTATGACTCAATTTTGCAAGAGAAAACATTTATTTTCGTTAAAATCGGACATTTCTGGTTGTAAAACGTGCGTAAGGGCCGTCCATTGTCACTTATACAGACAGTGTTAATTTCACTATTGAAGTGATAGTGCTGCATCTGTAAAAGAGATTTTTGTAATGAAATGTCAGAACATCAAGGTTTTTCCAAGTATAAACAGAGAAAGTGAGAGAGTAGTAATGAAAATATTATTTGATTTATTTTGAAGACAATATACATTTAGCAATTTAAATATTGATTTGTTTCATAATTGTTGGTGTGGGTGGGGAGTGGTGGGTGGGGTTGCTTTCTTAAAGTTTAAAATCTCTCAAAATTTTAAATTATTAAAATTACATGACCCATCATATATAATGAATTTGAAGATTTCGGTTTTACGATAGATCCGGTTGAGCGATTTTAAAACATCCATTTTTGTGGTAAAGTATAGCAAAGTCTGAACTTTAACGGGCTGTAACTCATCAGGGAAGCACTTTTTTAATGTTGATATTTTATGTTTTCAAGGTATAGATTTTGCATTAACATTTTGTGTATGATTTTTATATTGATTTTAACCATTTATTGTTTCTCTGTCCCCTTTGTTGTCAAATTTAACTCCTGTAATTGACTCCAAGTGGTTTCCGGTTACAGTGTTCAAGTGCTGACATCTTAAGTTAAAAGTAAAAATACTTATTGTTATTGAAGGCAGATTCATAAAAAATTATTTTGATCAAATAAAATTGTACATAATATGAAAGGGTGATACAAATGCTGCAAAATGAGGGGTAAACCACCTTTGTAGGGTAAGCAAAACTGAAGTTATGATCATATTTAGGTCCCACCCATTTAGGTCGCTCCGCTCACGCCGTTTGCTGCGCTCTACACATGTAGATTTTTTTTTTGCAGTCCTGCTGGCATCTCTGTCAGCATCTCTGCAAAATACGTGTCCGTTTAACATTTTGAATGTAGCGTCAGATTCATCAATGCACTATTAACATGATTACTAGAATAAGCAAAATAATATTGTTCGATATCAAAATTGGATTCCTTTACTTTTAAGGCTGTAACCTTTGAATGTATTGATCAATTTCAACAAACTAAAATTCTCTCATGAAAGCTGATTAAATTTGCTATTTAGCAAGTGTAATTAACAGATTTCCTGTAAAAAATCCTCCTGTTGATTACACTTTAATTTGACTCACCCTGTATTCAAATTTCTGATCTTGTTTTCATTTTGTGGTATGTTACACTTTTTCTGACCAATTCAATACCTTTGTTTTATTTGTATACAATAAGCTAGTTCAAATGTTCTGTCTGTTATTTCATTAAAGGACAAAGGATTTTGTTAACTAAATCGTAAATGACAATAGAAGTATCGAATTAATTTTACCGCGCAAAAGAGGCCTGTCAATCAAAGTATAGGATAGGCTATTGTCTTCGACCAAAAGCATAACGCCTAGAGATTTTTGGTCATGCTTTTTATCGTGTAAACACAAAAGGACTGTCAAGGATTGCAATTTCTCAAGTTGGGATTATCTATACTTATTGACTCCAGTGAATAGAATAAGTAATGGGTTAACAAAATATTTTACTACGGATTACAAAATGCATTGTTATGCACGGACAGAACATTTGAACTGACGAATTGTAACGAATTACATACCAGATTGCTGTCTAATGTGACAATACTCTGTCTTGTGTTGACCTATACATATGTTGAACGTGCAGTCTCTGTTGCCATACGCAATGAAATTGTCCGCAGCTTCTGAGATCTGTATCTGGTTAATAACAAGACAAAAGAAGAAAACGTAAGAATGGGTAGTTCGATTTGTACCACTTCCTCTAACGACATACACATGAAATAAATTTGAAGTGCTGTCTTGAGTGACATAAACTGTCCCAATGAGTAAATTCATAAATATGCTTATGCCGAGATCGTATGCCACATTGTTACTTGTTTTTTTTTAATGCTTAACAACCATTTGCAGTTTTTGTGACAATTAACTAAACAATCAAAAATGAGTTTGAATGATTTCTAAATACTGAGGGATGTGTCTATTATGTCTTTTGGTTTGATATCTGTGTGTCATTGGTGCAATTCATAATAAGGTTCAATGTTTTAAAACATCAGATGTGAACGTGAAATCTTTCAAAATTGGCACAATTATACACAAAATTAGGTAGTTGTCTGTTATGTCATAGCACATTCCCTCTTGACATACACATTCAAAAACTCTGATTTTTAGGGAAAAAGGAAAAAAATAAAGAAAAACATAAGAAATCGGCCGAATGTTATAAAACTTATTAAATGTTACCATTGAAGGGTCTTCTTTAAACGGACATAGGTTTTGTTTCCCTTTCCCAAAAACTATTTACTTTATACCTAATTTTCTGACATGTGTAAATAGCCGTTCAAGCTTCCTTCCAATACAATTGTAAGCAATGGTCATTTTGAAAAGATTTTCTAACATGAAAAGTATACTAACCCTTGCTTCTATTTCCCTTGTCAGAGAATCCAAAGAGCCATCTTCCGGTCGAGATGAATGTTGGCCATCTGAAATAAATACAAATTTATTAGGTATTATTACTTTCAAAATATGTCTGAAGAGTTTTGAAGAAATAATGCAATTAGAAATAAGGCCCTGCGGGGAAACCCGAAACCCTGAATTTCCCCGGACCGGACCGGGTCAAGAATTTTTTAGAGCTATTTTCGGGTTCGGGCCCAGCCGGGAAAAATATTACCGGGCTCGACCGGATCGGGAAAAATTTATTTAGGAAAAATGCGAAAAGGTCGTTCTAGAGCTATAACAAATTAATTTGGTTCAAAATTAGATCATATGCATGTTTTGAATTCAAAATGGATGCCAAAATGGATGCCAAAATAACTTATTTTCATTAAATTAACCAAATCAGCCATTAAAATGCCATTAATGCCATTAATAATGTAAACAATCACTAGACTAACATTTAGGGTAACAACAAGATCATTTGTGACATAATTATGCTTTTAACATGTTTCAAATCCAACCGGAACCCAAGCCGAGATCTAAAATACTTTTTTCTGCATTAAGATGGGTTAAAGTAACTTTGAAACAGAATTAAAAAGCAACAATAATGCTCAAAATAATTAATAGCAAATGGCTCCTTTGGTTACAAAAGATACATTTATTCTGAAATGAGAATGTTCTAAAAATTCAAAATGGCACCCAAAATGAGATCCAAAATGGCTGCCAAAATACATTTTTTTGCTTAAAAATTGGCAAAGATGACTTGAGAACACCACCAAAAACATCAATTATTTAAAATAATAAATGGAGAATGGCTTGTATGATTACAACAGAAACATATCGCTCCAAATTAGAGTATTTGTTTGAATATTCTCACCCACATCTTTGTACTCACCGTTTCTCCGACTGTGACTCAGTCCTGGTGATGATGAAGCCATGTTTTCTATCGCTGTACAACCATCTGCAACAAATAAAGTATAGTACTAATTATAGTAATAATTTGGTAAGAAAAGCAATAGGCCGTCTCAAATTTTATTTACAGACACTCAGGATACTTAAACCAAACTTTACGCAGAAATTTATGTTCAGCATTAATACAATCCCATCTTGATTATTGCTGCGCGGCATGGTTTTCTGGGATAAGTACCAAAGCTCGTCATATATTACAAATTACCAGAAAATAAAACTGTTCGTTTCATTCTTAATTTACCCCCAAGGTAGACACTTAAGGTGATTTTTAAATTATGAATCAAATTGCTTCAATTAAATTTTAAATGAAAGCAGGTGATTTAAAGAATCCAAATCCGTTTGAATTTTTAAAATCCGACTTTCCGTTGCAAAGTTATAAAGTTTTTTGTATCGTTAATTTAACTAATTTTGGAGAAACGCATAATAGGGGATAAATCGTTAGTTTCTTTATTTTCGCCAAGCCAGGTCATCGCACCAATCCAGTTACACCTCTAGTCAATATACAGAGTAATTTGGTCAATATTTTAATTGTCTGAATGGATATTACACACACAACAGGTGTTATTGTGCAGCTTTTTGCGCTACACATGCGCGGGATATTTAAATATGATTGGTGCCGCATGATAAAGAGCTGATCAAAATTACTTTAGGCGGAAAAACAGGCGCAGAAATTACACCCATAATATCATTATTTTTGCCGCTTGTTGTTTATTTACATGTGATTTAACAGATATATTTAAAAAATTCTTGAGTGTGCATGGATGTCCACATAACTTGTAGACAACTGAAATTCTCTTTTCTTCACTTCGAAAAAAATGGCAAACTTTTTTAAAATCAATAACTCTGCAACCACAAATCAGAATTTTTTCCTACAAATAAGTGGCTGTGCATGGACAAAATCATATTCCTGATAACATATTCTTAAATAAAAATGGTCTATCATATTGCGCGGAACTCAGAAAAACATCTGAAAACGTATCTAGCATTATGTCTAGAACACTTTATTTCAGTACCAAAACAAAACTATCAAGCCCACTTGAAGTCATGCCTGCTTGAATATGAGCTATGCGTCAACGTGTGTGTGTGTCAGCGGTGTGAAAAATCAACATTCTCCTGCGAAGTAATGGGTAAATGAAGTATCTACCCAAGGACTCATGTTGATCAATTGACCCGCAATTCCATTAAACTTCTTAGTTCACTTGACCGTGTGAAACAATTACGTCTCAACCACGTTTTTAACATCTTTAATGGAATCGGAGCACCGTACCTCACCCAACATTTCAAAATGGCTGCAACTTCACACTCTTACCGTACCCGCTCTAGTAGCTTCAATTTTATTGTCCCAAGAGTAACTGGCATTGCATCTAAAACATTCTTTTATAATGCAATAACAGACTGGAATTCCCTGCCACCTACAATTCAGTCTTTGGGAAGTAAATTGGAATTTAAAAAAGCAGCCAAAAAGAACCTGTCTGAAATTGCTCTTAAACAAGAGTCGGATAACTTCCTGCGTATGTAGGCTTATTTCCTCATTTTTTTAATGTCTTTTTCAGTTCTCCATGCGCCCACAGCCATTTTTGTTTTGGGGACCCCATTGGAAATAAGCCTGCATATGCATTTGCTGGGCTTTTATGGGCTATCCTGGCCTTACAACTTTGGTTGTTGTGTCATGTGACTCTGTTTTATCTTCTGCAGCTTTTGTATTATTGTATTGTAATGTATTTATTTGATGCTTATTTGTGTACTGTTTATGGTTGTAAGTCCAAATAAAAACTTAACCAAACTAACCTACAGTACACTCAAAAAAATGAAACTTACGCTAAGTTCATGCTACTTAGAAAATAATAATTAGAGTTACAAATCTAATTTGCTAAAAAAATAAGATTAAAAAATTAGATAACAAATCTAATTTGCAGATATTACTCATAAGATATCCATTCTTATCACTCAAAACTTGACATATTGGAGTTGCACTGACAACATGGGTCCAATAATTATGACTACGGTGTATGAGTACGAAAATTGACCAAGTATTACTTGAATTTATCTAGCCGCTGTTATGTTTTCATCGTATTATCCTGTTAAAATAGTTAAGTAAACGCAAGTAAATATTATGTGTAACATGAATGAGTAATTATAACATAATGTATTTCAATTCGATCAACTAAACACAAAAGTAGAACCAACAAGTACAAATATTAAGATGACAACACCTTCATGAAGATAACAAAATGTAAAATTGATACTTTTGCGTACACCAAACTCAAATCAGTTAAGTAAAAAGAAGTAGAGAAAATTGTAGTATATGTAGCCTACAAATAAATCTTGGGTTATCTTAAAAAGGACACTAAAATAAGCCAAATTCATATTTTTTACGTTTATCTGGTCAAATATGATTTAATATACACAAGAATATACACAAGAAGGTCCAATACATTCATTGGGTAGTTTTTATACAATGTTATGATGAGTTACTATGGCACATTTACATTTCACATATATATTTATGTCCTGCTCTGAATGGCTAAATGTGAATGGCTCTGTGGTGCATACGGCAAGGCATCAGACTCTTGATCCAGAGACCCAGGTTCGATTTCAGGTAGGTACAAATGTAAGTTTTCTCATGTCTGTAAATGTAATTAAAAATTAGTAAGAAACCAATCGAGAAATCTCCTCCTCAAGAAAAAGTGAAATTGATTCATTTTTTTAAATTTCAAATAATTTGTTGTAAGTCAAGCACAATTTAAGCATTTTATTTATGTGGAATCTACTGACGCTCTTCAGTTAAGTGAACGTTGTACTAAATTGAGTTTATAAGATGCAATTTATCGGCAAAATTATGTGTTTGTAACTCAAATAAAAAGAGTTCTTTTAAACCGTGTCAATTAAGTACAAAATACGTGAATAAATGCTTGTTGCACCTGCTTAATAAAATCAAGGCAACCGTGTTGCACAGATTTTTTAAAGTAAATTCAACAAATCATTTTTTTGAGTGTATGTAATTTTATTCAAATTTGTAAATAAAATGCTGATACACTCATAAAGTCATTTTTAGAATATCAACTGCTCTCAAAAATTATTATTGCGTCAAGTAAATCCGACTCAAAAATGATGATTTATAAATACTCATTCAGCGATGTTTTAATATCATTCAAAATAAAAAAAAAATTCAAAATGGACATAACATAAGTTTAACATAATTTATCTGAGTAATGTTATTTACAATTGCAAGTAATTTGGGAAAGAAATGAGTACAACGGAGGTCAGAGCCTCGCCATTTCTGAAATCTTATTTTGATCATAGCTTGAAAAGTATAGCCTTGCTCCAAGGCGTGAGGCTGTCCCCTATTCCAATATCCACTTCATGCCAGGCCTGCATTCCCCGATCTGTGTTAGCTTGTGTTATGCATATCAGTCTAATGTAACTACCCTGTTAATGAGCTCATTATGCTAATTCTGTATTTCAGGTCCCGCAAAACGAGAAAAAAATGGTCGCGAGATTTTGGTTCTTTTTAACATGACCTGCTAAACAGGCTGACATTGAACCTGAAAAGGGTGAGAGCAAACATAAATTGAAAACATGGGTATGAAAATTTGGAGTTTTTCCAATAAAATTTATGTGAATTTTTCTGCTGTTGATTAAAAATGAGAAATATGGTATTTTCTTTTAAAATGAACGATTTTAAGCTTTTTGAAACACACGAATTGTAACCCCTACATCAAAAAAGTCATGACCGATGAATAACCAAGTGATGATTGTTTTCATGGTTTTTGATCATCCTCTATAAGCTAACCACGGTGAATTTGACCAAATCTTTGTACTCACCGTTTCTCCGACTGTGACTCAGTCCTGGTGATGATGAAGCCATGTTTTCTATCGCTGTACAACCATCTGCAACAAATAAAGTATAGTACAGTATGTAATTTTGAATTTTCAGATTCATAAATAAAATGCTGATACACTTATAATGTCATATTTAGAATATCAACTGCTCTCAAAAATTATTATTGCGTCAAGTAAATCCGACTCAAAAATGCTGATTTATAAATACTCAATTCAGCGATTTTTGATATCATTCAAAATAAACAAAAATTCAAAATGGACATAACATAAGTTTAACATAATTTATTTGAGTAATGTTATTTACTATAACTTATAGTAATTTGGGAAAGAAATGAGTACAATGGAGGTCAGAGCCTCGCGATTTCTGAAAAGTATAGCCTTGCTCCTATGCGTGAGGCTGTCCCCTATTCCAATATCCACTTCATGCCAGGCCTGGTTCCCATTTCCCCGATCTGTGTTTAGCTTGTGTTATGCACAGGGACTATTTAACTACTAAACTATTCTTACTTCCCAATATATATGGTATATACAAAATTACCTCCCTCTGAATTCAGTTTCCTACCCACACCCTGAACAGTTAAGATTAGTATAATGATCCTTTGACTGTAGTCAAACAATTTATTCTATGTACGGTGTAACAGATATATGCCTACATTTTGTTTGCTAATAACATGTATTTGAAAGTTCACTCATAGGGGAATGTTATGTGATTCGACCTATGGTCTAATTGGAGTAATGAACTTAAACTACTAAAAAACTAAATTTTGAAGGAACTTTATATGAAAACAGTGATGATTTGTTGGTTCTCCACTACAATTGAGGAATTTTGTGAAAGTTAAAGTAGGCCTATATTGGATACCTGTGTAACTGTTTTAAAAATAGCATGTTTAAGCATGGACAGTGGAAATATAACTTTCACAGAAAACTGAATATTTTGAAGAGAGTACAGGACAACAGACACTTGGAGCAAGTCTAGATTTGAGTAAAAATACTTTGAAACACATCATTGATAAAATTGCAACTTTTGCTCGAAAAAAATAGCGGAAGACCATGATT